>PVIU01009646.1:0-74929 GCA_004026605.1 Ondatra zibethicus
TTAATCCACAAACCTATGAACACCTCATATTTGACAAAGAAGCTAAAAGTATACAATGGAAGAATGAAAGCATCTTTAACAAATGGTGCTGGCATAACTGGATGTCAACCTGTAGGAGAATGAAAATAGATCCTTACTTATCTCCATGCACAAAACTCAAATCCAAATGGATTAAAGACCTCAATATTAATCCGACCACCCTTAACCTGATAGAAGAGAAAGTGGGAAGTAGCCTGCAAAATATGGGCACAGGAGACCACTTCCTATGTAAAACCCCAGTGGCACAGACAATAAAAGCAATAATGAATAAATGGGACCTCCTGAAACTGAGAAGCGTCTGTAAAGCAAAGGACACTGTCATTAAGACAAAAAGGCATCCTACCTAATGGGAGAAGATCTTCACTAACCCCACATCGGACAAAGGTCTGATCTCCAACATATACAAAGAACTGAAGAAACTAGACTTTAAATGCTAAATTACCCAATTAAAAAATGGGGTAAGGATCTGAACAGAGAATTCCCAACAGAAGAAATTCGAATGGCCAAAAGATACCTAAGGTCATGCTCAACTTCCTTAGTGATCAGGGAAATGCAAATCAAAACAACTTTGAGATACCATCTTACACCTGTCAGAATGGCTAGAATCAAAAACACCAATGATAGCCTATGCTGGAGAGGATGTGGTGTAACGGGAACACTCATCCATTGCTGGTGGGAATGCAAGCTTGTGCAACCACTTTGGAAATCAGTGTGGAGGTTTCTCAGGAAATTGGGAATCAACCTACCTCAGGATCCAGCAATACTACTCTTGGGAATATACCCAAGAGAAGTCCAATCATACTACAAAAGCATTTGTGCAACTATGTTCATAGCAGCATTATTTGTAATAGCCAGAACCTGGAAACAACCGAGGTGCCCGTCAATGGAAGAATGGATCAAGAAAGTGTAGTATATATACACATTAGAGTACTACGCAGCAGTAAAAAACAATGACATCTTGAGTTTTGCATACAAATGGATGGAAATAGAAAACGCTATCCTGAGTGAGGTAAGCCAAACCCAAAAAGACGATTATGGTATGTATTCACTCATTAGTGGACCCTAGCCATAAAACAAAGGACAGTAAGCTTATAGCTCACAATCCCAGAGAAGCCAAATAGCAAGGCAAACACAAAGAAAATCATATATAGATCTTCTTGGAAATTGGAAGCAAACAGGATTGCCAGGCAAAAGGTGGGAATATGGGGGTGAGGATAGAGGTGAGGGTGGGGGGGCGGGGGGAGGGGAGAGGGGGAAGGGGAAGGGAGAAGGGAAGGACTGGGGAGAGATTGGGGGAGTGGGAGGGTGGAGATGGAGGAAAGGTGGATGTTGGAGAAGGGAATAAGATATCTACATTATTGGAGTCATTTTAGGACTGGCAAGATACTTGGCTCTAGAGGAGATCCCAGGTGTCCACAGGGATGTCCCCAGCTAGGTCCTTGGGCAGCAGAGCAGAGGGTGCCAGAACTGTCATTGTCCCATAGTCACACTGATGAATATCTTGATCACATCCATAGAAATTTCGTCCGATGGATGGAGATAGAGACAGAGACCCACATTCACACCAGAGCAATGGATTGAGCTCCCAAGGTCCAGTCGAAGAGCAGAAGAATCTTTTCCAGCGACGGATGGAGATAGAGACAGAGACGCACGTTGAACACTGGACTGAGCTCCCAAGGCCCAGTTGAAGAGCAGAAGGAGGGAGAAGATGAACACAGAAGTCAGAACCGCAAGGGATTCGTCCACCCATTGAGATGGTGTGCCCGATCTAGTGGGAGCTCACCAAGGCCAGCTGGACTGGGACTGAATGAGCATGTGATCGAAACAGACTCTTTGAATATGACTGACAATGGGGACTGACTGAGAAGCCAATGATAATGGCACTGGGATTTGATTCTACTGCATGTACTGGCTTTTTGGGATCCTAGTCAGTTTGGATTCCCACCTTCCTAGGCCTGGATGGAGGCGAGAGGGCCTTGGGCTTCCCACAGGGCAGGGTAAACTGCCCTCTCTTAGGACTAGAGGGGATAAGGGGAGGGGGAGTGGGGAAGCGGGAGGGAAATGGGAGGAGCGGAGGAGATGGAAATTTTGAATGGCACTATTTATAATGCAATAATAAAAAATTAAATGTGGGAAAAAAAACCAAAAAAAAAAAAGAAAAAAACAATGTGGATACCATCAAAATTAATAAAGTTTTGGTTTAAAGAGGATAAACTTCTAGGAAAGGAAAAAATGACAGCTCGTCCACAATGAAGATAATCATACAGGTGGTAAGAAAACACATAGGATGGGGGCAGGGTTCTGTTCTTAACACCGCAGAAAAACACTGATCTTCACAAAATTCAATGGACCCTGGATGTCTGAAAACTGACAGATGAAAACACTTTACAACCCAATAAGGATCAGCAATAAAATTGAATAGGTTCCATAAGTGAAAATATTCAACACATACTTTTAGAGATATATGAATGTATTCATACTTTTAAATATATAGAGCTGGTTTTGGAGTTGGACTCTGGCTCAGTCCCTCTCAAATTCAAAGCTGGTTGTTAAAAGAAAACCCAGAGTATCTGTTTCATGTTTAGAGCCATGATATGGGACAGAAAAAAGAAATAATTTATAAAACTTCTGGGCCTTTCTTCATATCTATTTTTGTCTTCATCATACTTTCATTGAATATATATGTCTGTATATGTATATAGAGATAATGCTTAAGTTTTCCATAATGAACAATAAATTTCCCTGAAATAATCTTTGAAGTTTCCAGAAAGAAGATGGGGCCCCACAACAACAACTCCAGTTGGTTGATATGATGTCATGATACTGATAGAGCTACTACAAGACTTGTTTGGGGTACCAGCTGCACAAGACTGTTCCAACTTGGTTAGCTGAAATGGTGCACATCTTTTACAACATTCTGGCCAGACCTCCACAAAATACTCAGAGACTGTTTGCAATTTTACCAGACATTGATCTTGGAATTTAACCATCATTTACTTTCACAGGAGCTCTACGAAGAACATCACCCCCATTAGATCTGGAAGCAATTTTAGAGGACAACATCCCCTCTAACAGCCATGTTTGCCCTCAGGCTTAGGGACAACATTTAGGGGTTGATTATAATTGGTATAATGTTGAGGGATGGGGGAAGAATTTTATAGGCTCAGGGATAAAAAAAGGGGATAATTGGATGATGGGATAATACATTGGTATTTGTGAGTTATTATTTTTAGACAATTATATTGGGATAGATTCTTTTATATTGATACAAAGTTAAATTTATTGAATATTGTATGCATGTATGCTTCTACCTCTTTTTATACCATTGTTTATGTATTGATATATATATATATATATATATATATATTTACCATATTGCAGCCTACATTACTACCTCTGATCAAGATACTTATACATTGTTTATATTTAAAGGTCATTGTCCTCAGTTATTGCATAGTTGTTTATTGTCTTAGTCTTTAAGTTAGATAGGTATTGAGAATTATAGATCAATAGTCATCTATGTTTGTCATATTTATAATTAGACTAATCAGGTTCTTTAGATACATATAGATTATATTCAGTATAGACAGATAATCTTCAACCTCTTCAAAGTGCTGTAGAAAATGGCATTTAATCTAACTTAGAGTTCCATGGTAGTGAGACACAAATGCTCCTGTCAACATCGATCTATTCCTGAGAGAATGTTGAGCACCGTAGACACTCCACCTGGAGCTTTTCTTCTTGGCAGAACTGGCCTTTGGGCGAAGAAATGCCCATACCTCAACCACTGACAGAGATACGTAGTATCCGTAAATGGATAAAAAAGGACGGTCATATCCTTCCAAGACAGGATAAGATAGTTTTGAAAAGTTTCTTGCCTTTGAAAATGGTATGTCAGTTATGTCAGGCCTTAGCCGAAGTTGGTTGCTTCAACATTGGAAATGAGACTTTGGGTGATTGCCCAGGTAATTAGTTGTCCCTGTCATTTGTTGCACATTTTGGAAGTTTCTCAATTGCACTTTCTGTTCACTCAAGTAATATTGTTTCCCTTCTCAGATCTTTGATGGAGTTGAAGGTTAGATAATTGTTAACTTCCTCCTTATTTAGCCAAGCTTAATCTCAATGCAATAGTTAGACTCCTTGAAATATAAAGTTTAGTAAAACTTTTGTTATGTGTTCCTTGCTTAATATTGTTTATTGTTTGTAATTTTATATGTGGTATCTGTTCCTATTGTATATAGTTGTGTTGGGTTTGGATTGATCTTGTTTAGACAAAAGGGGGAGATGATGGGGAAACTATCAACCAATAACATCTAGTTAAGGTGTGGCTAGCTGGGGCCCAGATAGAAAAACTGGGAAGACCCACTTGCCCGGTCTCTCTCTGCGGTGCCCTCCAGACATATAGGAAGTCGGACCTCCCACTATTGTAGCGTGAGTTTTTCCCCTTATACCCATTAAAATACAATCATTATTCTTGAGCTGACCTGGCTATTTATCATACCTACCTAATTCGCAACAATTTGATATATGTGTAGCTTAATCTAGAACTTTATCAATTAACCTTCATTGTCTAGAGTACATGTGTCTTTGGAGATATTTGGTATTTGTCTCAGCTGCTAAAAATATATTATAACCTTTTGGTAAATATAAACACCCCAACTCTGTTTTTCATCATTCAGTTTCAAAGCAATGAATTTCATCTTTCATATTTCTTTTAAATACTTTGCTAATTCTAGACATATATAAGACACAACAAGAGGAAGTAAACTTGTCTACCATAAAGAAAAGAAGACGTGTTTTAAATGCAATACTGTCTTAGAAAACAAAAAAAGCAATACTAGTCAGTATAGTACATTCTGAAGATATTCTATAGGTGTCCTTATAGAAGCAATTGTTAGAATTCTTTACTTCCAACTTCTGAGTGATAATCTCAGTTATGACACAGCTTCAAGCCAGGACTCAGAAAGAACTTTCTGGCTAAACAGTAGTATGTGTTTTGCTGACAAAGTCACCACTGTGAAAATTTGTAGAACTTTGAGAAAAAATGTGTAAATTAATCAGGAACATATTGGTAATCGACTAGTCTTTTCATGCCCAAATTTTACTACTGCATTCCCACAGGGAAGTGGAATGGGCTGTTGAGGAGGTGACAAGAGTTCTTCTACTCTTCCCAAATCGAGGAATACATATCTCTGTGTGGAACATCTGTTTGACTAATTAATCCATAGTTTGAGAAATTTATAATCTTAATAAAAGTAAAAATCTTCTGAACAACTATTTTTGTGATGTCTTAATAAGGGAACTGTGATATACGTTTGTGTTCTACTTACTGTAAGAGGCATATCCTTTATTTCTTTCTCCTAATCTGGATAGTACTGTTGAGTTGTATTGACATGAAGAATGAAAGGGTGCCCTAGGCCTAGGTCTAGGTCCAAACCCTTATTGATCCCAGCTTCTTTCCAAGGATAACTTTGTAACACAATGCTGATCTTTGTTTGACAGGGCCTGCTTTTCACATCTTATGGGGTGGCAAGTTATCAATACTTTCAAAGAAAAACTTACCCAAGGCACAAGATATCATTTTGTCCCAATGATGACAACTAGGTAAATCATTTCTCTTTATATATGCTCCTCTATGAGCAAAGCAGTCAAATAGATTTTAGAAAAATCAGTTTTAGGTACAAATTGGAACTGACCTTCTACTGTTCTTAGACCATTATTCTGATATGGCAGAAAGGCTGGATAGTGTTTCATCTGATTTGTTTTCTGTATGCCACAGACATTTGTAATATGCATGCAGTGACATCACTTACTTTTCAATTATGTAGCATGCAATTTATATTGTTACACTGAGTTTAATCTCTAGACTAAAATTTATTTTAAAAACAATCGACTCTTGGGACTGGAGCAATGACTCAGAGGTTAAGAGTGCTTGCTACTCTTTCAGAGGACCTGAATTTCTAAAACCAGTGATAGAGAGCTCACAAGTAAACATGCCCTCTTTTGACATTTGCAAGCAACTATACTCACATGAAGATATCTATGGACACCGACATATATGCATAAATAAAAGAATAAATCTCTTTAAAAATTAGCTATTTTCTTCATTTGGCACAATAATTCACCATATCAGAAGAAGCAGAGAGTGGAAAGAGATTTAGAATAACAACTATTAAATTACTGTTCTGGATCCTTTGGATTAATGAACAGGAACTTTTAAAAATTGTTTAAAAGAAAGCAAATTATCATTTCTCATTATACATACCAATCCAAGTTTCCACTCCCCCTTCTTCTCCCATACCCTCCACATACTCCCACCCCACCCCATCTACTCTTCAGAGAGGGTAAGTCACATTGCTTTGGGGAAAGGTCCAGGGCCCTCACTACTATCTCTAGGCTGAGCATAGTATTCCTTCAAAGAGAATAGGTTCCCAAAAAGCCAGTAGAAGTTGTATGGATAAATCTTGGTGCAACTGCCAGTGGCCCCTCAGACTGCCCCAACAATACAACTGTCAACATTCAGAGGAAATAGTTTGGTCCTATGCTTATTCCTTCCCAGTCCAGCTGGTGTTGAGGAGCTCCCATTAGCACACATAGACTGTTTCAGTGAGTGTACCCATCATAGTATTGACCTCTGATATTCTCATTGCTCTCACTCTTCAACTGAACTTTGGGAGAGCTCAGTCCAGTGCTCTGATGCAGGTCTCTGCCACTGTTTTCATCAGTTGCTGGATGAAGGTTCTATGGTGACATTTAAGATATTCATCAGTCTGACTACAGGATAAATCAAGATTAAGCCCCTGTTCTTCTATTGCTTAGGGTTTAGGTTGGGGTCATCCTTGTGGATTCATGGGAATTTCTTTACAGCCAGGTTAACCCCATAATGGCTCCCTCTATCAAGATATCTATTTCCTTGCTCTCATTTCTGTCTTTCCTCCATCTCAACTATCACATTCCCTCAAGTTCTCCTCAACCCTCCCCTTCTCCCCTCCTCTTCCCCTTCCACTCTCCCTTCTCCCCCAACCCTATATTCCCAATTTTGTCAGGCAATCTTGTCTATTTTGACTTTACAGGTAGATCAATATATGTTTTTTCTTAGGCTTCAGTTTGTTAGTTAGCATGTCTTGGACCATGAACTATAGGCTCAATATCCTTTGTTTATGGCTAGTGTCCACTTATGTGAGTATACACCATATTCATCATTTTGGGTCTGGGTTACCTCATTCAGGATGGTGTTTTCTAATTTCATCCATTTGAATGCAAAATGCAAGATGTCATTTTTTTAAACCACTGAGTTGTAGTCTAATACGTAAATGTGCTACATTTTCTTTATCCATTCTTTGGTTGAGGGGCATCTAGGTTGTTTCCAGGTTCTGGCTATTACATATAATGCTGTTATGAACATAGTTGACCAAATGTCTTTGTAGTATGATTGAGCATCTTTTTAGTATATGTCCAAGTGTGGTATTGCTGGATCCTGAGGAAGTTGATTCCTAATTTTCCGAGAAACTGCCATAATAATTTCTAAATTGGTTGTACAAGTCTACATTCCAACCAGAAATGGATGAATGTTTCTGCTTACTCCACATCCTCTTCAGCATAAGCTATTGTTGGTGTTTTTGATCTTAGCCATTCTAACAGGTGAACAATAGTTTCTTAGAGTTGTTTTGATGTGCATTTCACTAATGGCTAAGGATGTTGAACATTTCCTTCAGTGACTTTCAGCCATTTGAGATTCTTCTGTTGAGAATTCTCTGTTTAGTTTTGCACCCCATTTTTAAATTGGGTTATTTGGTGTTTAATTGCTTGAGTTCTTTATATATTTTGGAGATCAGTCCTTTGTCTGATGTGGGGTTGGTGACGATCTTTTCCCATTCAGTCAGCTGTCTTTTTGTCTTATTCATTGTGTTCTTTGCTTTACAGAGCTTCTTAGTTTCAGTAGGTCCCATTTATTTATTTTTGCTCTAAGTGTCTGTGCTATTGGGGTTATATTTAGGAAGTGGTCTTCTGTGCCCGTGCATTAAGGAATACTTCCCACTTCCTTTCCTATCAGTGTGGTCAGATTTATATTGAGGCCTTTAATCCATTTGGACTTGAGTTTTGTGCATGGTAATAGATAGATATCTATTTTCATTCTTCTACATGTTGACATCCAGTTATGCCAGGACCATTTATCAAAGATGCTTTCTTTTTTCCATTGTATAATTTTAGCTTCTTTGTCAAAAATTAAGTATTATAGGTGTGTGGATTAATATCCAGGGCCTCAATTCGATTTCATTGGTCAACCTCTCTGCTTTTATGCCAGTATCAAGCTGCTTTCATTACTGTAGCTCTGTAATAGAGCTTGCTACCAGGAATGGTAATGCTTCCAGAAGTTCCTTTATTGTACAGGATTGTTTTGGCTATCCTGGTTTTCTGTTTTCCCATATGAAGTTGAATATTGTTCTTTCAAAGACTTTGAAGACTTGTGTTAGGATTTTGATGGGGATTGCATTGAATCTATAGATTGCTTTTGGAAGGATTGGCGTTTTTATTATATTGATTCTACCTATCCATGAGATTAAAAGTTCTTTCCATTTTCTGGTATCTTCTACAATTTCTTTCTTCAAAGACTTAAAGTGCTAGTCAAATAGGCTTTTTACTTCTTTGGTTAGTGTTACCCCGAGATATTTTATGTTATTTGTGGATACTGTGAAAGGTGATGTTTCTCTGATTTCTTTCTCAGCTTCTTTATTATTTGTATACAGGGTTCCTGAATTTTTGAGTTGATCTTGTGTCCTGTCACATTACTGAAGGCATTTATCAGCTGTAGGATTTTCGTGGGAAAGTTTTGTGGGTCACTTATATATACTATCATCTCACCTGCAATTAATGGAAGTTTGATTTCCTCATTTTCAACTTGAATCCCCTTGGATATCTTATTTCTGTCTTATTGCTATAGCAGAACTTCAAGAGTTATGTTGAAGAGATATGGAGAGAGTGGACAGCCATGTCTTGATCCTGATTTTAGTGGAATCATGAAGGGGTATTAGATTTTGTCAAATGCTTTTTTAGCGTCTAATAAGGTGATCATATTGTTTTTTATCTTTCAGGTTATTTATATAATGAATTACATCAATTGATTTTTCATATGTTGAACCATCCCTGCATCTTTGAGATAAAGCCAACTTGATCATGGTGGGTGATTTTTTTGATGTATTCTTGGATTCAGTTTGCCAGTATTTTATTGAGTATTTTTGCATCCATGTTCATGACTGATATTGGTCTATAATTCTCTTTCTTGGTTGAGTTTTTGTGTCATTTTGTTTTCTGGGTAACTGCAGCCTCATGAAAAGATTTTGGCAATGTTCATTCTGTTTCTATTATGCTATAAGGAGTATAGGTATTAGCTCTTCTTTGAAGTTCTGAACTAAAACAATTCTGCTCTAAAACAATCCAGTCCTGGGCTCTATTTTGGGGGGTAGATATTTTTGATAACAGCTTCTATTTTCTTGCCATTTGTAGGTATACTTAAATTGTTCACCCGGTCTAGATTTAATTTTGGTACATGGAATCTATCTAAAAAAAATTGTCCATTTCTTTTTTGTTTTCCAATTTTGTGGAGTACAGGTTTTGTAGTATGAACTAATGATTCTCTGAATATCCTCAATGTCTGTTGTTATGTCCCCCTTTTCACTTCTGATTTTGTTAATTTACATGTTCTCTCTCTGCCTTTTGATTAGTTTGGATAAGGGTATGTCTATCATGTTGATTTTCTCCAAGAACCAGCTCTTGGTCCCACTGATTCTTTGTATTGTTTTCTTTGTTTCTATTTTGCTGTTTTCAGCCCTCAATTTGATTATTTCCTGTCTTCTACCCCTCTCAGGTGCATCTGCTTCTTTTTATTCTAAAGCTTTTCAGATGTTCTGTTAAGTCACTGATGTGAGCTTTCTCCACTTTCTTTATGTGGGCACTTAGTACTATGAACTTTCCTCTTAGAGCTACTTTCATAATGTCCCATAGGTTTAGATACACTGTGCCTTCATTTTCTTTGAATTCTAGGAAGTCTTTAATTTCTTTCTTTCTTAATTTCTTCCTTGACCCAGGAGTGGTTCAAAGTTTGCTGTTCAATTTCCATGACTTTGTAGACTTTCTGAGAATATTATTGTTGTTAAATTCTAACTTTAAACCATGGTGACCCAAAGAGATACAGTGGGTTACTCCAATTTCTTTTTGTGTGTCTGTGGAGATTTACTTTGTTACTGAGTATGTGACCAATTTTAGAGAAGGTTCCATGAGGTGCTGAGAAGAACATATATTCTTTTGTGTTTGGGTGGAATGTTCTATAGATGTCTCTTAAGTCCATTTGATTAATAACATTTGTTAGTACTCTTATTTCTCTGTTAAGTTTCTGTCTGGTTGATTTGTCCCTTGGCAAGAGTGGTGTGTTGAAGTCTCTTACTCTTAGTGTGTGTGGGTTTTGTGTGATTTAAACGTTTGTAATGTTTCTTTTACATATGTGGGTGCTTTTGTAGTAGGGGCATAAATATTCAAGATTGAGATTTCACATTAATGATTTGTTCCAGTTATGAGTATAAAGTGTCCTTCTCCAGTTATTCTGATTGATTTTGGTTTGAAATCTATTTTGTTAGATACTAGGATGGCTACTCCTGCTTGTTTCTTTGGTCCATTTGAGTAGAAAACCTTTTCCCAACTCTTCACTCTGAGGTAATGTCTGGCTTTGAGGTTGAGGTGTGTTTCTAGTATATAGCAGAAGGCTCGATCTTGTTTTAGTATCCATTCTCTTAGCCTGTGTCTTTTTATAGATGAATTGAGTCCATTGATATTGAGAGATATTAGTGACCAGTGGTTGTTAATTCCTGTTATTTTTGAGTAGCAGTGTTTGTGTTTTTCCCTTCTTTGGGGTTTGCTGGTGGGTGGTTATCTGTTGCCTGTATTTTTGTGTGTGTAGTTAGCTTCCTGGGCTGGAGTTTTCCTTCTTGCTATAGGGCTGGGTTTGTGGATACTTATTGCATAAATCGGGTTTTGTCATGGTTTATCATGTTTTCTCCATTGGTAGTGATTGAAAGCTTTGCTGGGTATAGTAGTCTGGGCTTGCATCTGTGGTGTCTTAATGTCTGAAGCACATCTTCCCAGGACCTTGTGACTTTCATGGTTTCCATTGAGAAGTCAGGTGTAATTCTGATAGGACTACCTTTATATGTTACTTGACTCTTTTCCTCTGCAGCTCTTAATATTCTTTCTTTATTCTGTATGTTTGGCAAGGGAACTTTTTTTTGATCCAGTCTATTTGGTGTTCTGTAAGCTTCTTGTACCTTTGTAGGTATATCCTTCTTTAGGTTGGGAATGTTTTCTTCTATGATTTTTTGAATATATTTTCTGGGCCTGTGAGCTGGAGTTTTCCTTTTTCTATCCATATTATTCTTAGGTTTGTTCTTTTCATGGTGTTCCAGAATTTTTTGATGCTTCTTAATAATTTGTTGGATTTAATATTTTCTTTGACCTATGAATCTATTTCCTCTATAGTATCTTTAACACCTGAGATTTTTCTCCTATCTCTTGTATTCTGTTGATTGTACTTGCCTTTATGGTTCCTGTTTCTTTACCTAGATTTTCCATATTCCTTTGGTTTGTGTTTTCTTTATTGGCTGTATTTCAGTCTTGAAATGTTTGTGTCATCTGTTTGTTTTTTGTTCTTGTTTTTTGTTTTGAGGGGGATTCTTTGAGGGATTTATTAATTTCTTCCAATTTTTTGCTTGCCCTTTCCTCTATTTGTTTAAGAGAATTTTTCATTTCTTCTTTAAAGGTCTCCATCATATTCATAAAGTTATGTTTAAAATAGTTTTCTTCTGCTTCTTCTGGGTTAGGATGATCAAGTCTTCCTGTTCCCACTGAGATTGTGGAAGGACAGGTGACTTTGGGGGCATTCTGTGTTTAACTGTATTTGCCAATACTGACTTCATATATTTTATAGTAGTTTTGCAATTTGAAGTTTCATAAGATCTTTGCAGTAAAATACAATAAAAGTATGTGCTAATAATCTTTTTATATGTTTTTACTTCAGTCATAGAGCATTTAGACAATGAGCCTGCTGATGATCCTGGTTAGCTTTCTAGTAACTTGGAGATACATATATACTTATTTATGCCCTATATATGTTAGCCATGATATACACAAACATCACCCTAAACTAATATAAACTAGGTTTTTTATGCTTCTTAAAACTTTTTCTTAACATTTTGGATGACAAAAGAACTTAACTAAATTAATCAAATAGTATTCATTTTCCAGGAGTAGGATTATATTTTCTTTCCCTTTGTAAGACAACATTTTGCTAAATAATAAGGCATACAATGACTTATTATCATTTCTTATTGATATATCTGAATATGAAGTTAACTATGAGTTTTTTAAAATTGGTATGTTCACTACTTTTACATAATATTTATATGTAAGATCTAAAATCAGACATGTAAATATTAAGTAATCCAAATATCACTATATATACATTCAGTTATTTTAATAATGATAATCAAAAGATCATGGATAATATAAAATATACAGTATTTTATGATGACAAGAAAACACTGCATGTCAGCTAGCTAGCAAAGACTTAGTTTTAAGAGGTGGTGTTAGAGAAAATTTTAAAAGAATAACATTGAAAGAAAGGAGGATACATATATTAGAGAAGAATTTGAAATGGTTTCCAAAAACTAGCACATTTTATCTAGTAGAAATCCATTAGTTTATATGTTTGATATGATCTTCAAAATCTTCTATTTTTAAACACTTAAAAGTCTTAAATGAAGAAGTAGTTATAAGTTTAATAGATGATGAGTTTTTAAATTTTTAAAAATATTCCCAATGTAAAATGATAGTGGGGTTGATAGACTGTCTTTACAGAGCATAAAACACACATTATCACATTTCTTAAGTAACTAGAAAGTGATAGAGGATATCTATATGATAATCAGTTCATTTGAATAGAAAACACAGTCTATATCTTTCAAGCAAACATCTTTGAGCCAAGTAATGACATTGCTATTATTTCTAGACCATTAAACAGCTCTCATGAGAAACACTGAATGCTTAAGGTCAGTGACTTCAAATATTCTTAGATTTGTGACAGAATTTGAGCTGAGAAATGATTTGAAAGCCTCCAGAGTGAAGCCAGGAAGCAGGAAGCAGGAGTATATCAAACTATCATTATGGCAGAGAGGCATTTATTATGATACATTTAACAGCGAACTTTGTACTTCCTAGGTAACTTAATCAATGCTAGAGTAACATTACAAACACGTAAACTGGATTTTATTCTGGGTGTCACTGAATGGATTTATTTTTTGTAAAGGGAAATGATGCAGCAAGTACTTGGCATCTCTAAATTTTCTCCCCATACAACTACTGCTTCCAATTCATCAGCCAAGGCACTTAGACAGTGATTCTTCCATTCACACTCATAGACATAAACAGAAGTCACCTTTAGGTAAATCTTCCATGCACTGCTGGCTCTTCTATGCCAATCCATCAAGCAAATGAGCAATCTGTTTCTGTCATGCTGCACTGCCACCTCAATGAATCCTTAGACATCTGCTGTGGTCTATTTGAGTGTCAGCAGACAAATCCACAAATAGGTCCAATTTATCCAGTTTTGCAGGCTGATTTTCAAGTAGTGACCAATATGTGTGTTCAGTTGGTTGTGGCGAAGGACTTTAGATCTTAAGGTGCATGAGAATATACAGTCTACCACATAGTATATTGCCCAAGGCTTTTTATTGCAGCCTATTAGATTGAGCCTGCCTAACTGCACACTGTAAAGTACTATAATTCAGTTATGAGAAAATATAAAAGTATAAGCACTGAATGAGGAATCATGATTAATCTCTAATTTACCTTAACTTTCTAGTAGCTAGTGGAAATAACTCACAGATAATAGAAAAAAAATGACATCTAAAACTCATGATAGACACCAGTGTATATCACTAAAGGAGAGATGTATTAAATGACACAAACAGTTCAAATTGGAATAAAAGATCAAATGACTAACAAACCATCTTATGTATTTTGACCCTAATAATTTAATGATAGATTTGATAAATTTTAAATTGATCAAATAAATTGTGTAATGTTTATTGCTAAGTTGGGAATAAGTATTGCATAAATTAGTTTCTAAAGTACGGAAATTGTGCATATAGAAATAATATTATAGTTGATAACATATAAGAAAAGACTTTCTTTTTTATTGATTTTTATTGAGCTCTACATTTTTCTCTGCTTCCTCTCTCCTCCCCTTAAATCCTAGCCCAAGGTCCCCATGCTCCCAATTTACTCAGGAGACCTTGCCCTTTTCTACTGACCATGTAGATTAGATCTATGTAGGTCTCTCTAGTGTCTTCATTGTTGTCTAAGTTCTCTGGGATTGTGTTTTATAGGCTGATTTTTTTTTTTGCTTTATGTTTAAAAACTACCTATGAGTGAGTACATGTGATAATTGCCTTTCTGTGTCTGCATTACCTCACTCAAAATAATGTTTTCTAGCTCCATCCATTTTCCTGTACAATTCAAGATGTTATTTTTTTTCTGCTGTGTAGTACTCCATTGTGTAAATGTACCACATTTTCCTTATCTGTGTTTCGGTCAAGGGGAATTTAGGTTGTTTCCAGATTCCAGCTATGACAAACAATGCTGCTATGAATATAGTTGAGCACATGTCCTTATGGCACAATTGAGCATTCTTTAGATATATACCCAAAAGTGGTATTACTGGGTTGTGATGAAGGGTGTTTCCTAATTTTCTGAGAAAACGGCACACTGACATCCAATGGGGCTGTACCAGCTTGCATTCTCACCAGCAGTGCTGGTTGTGGTGCATGCTGGTAGGATTTGCTGAAGGAGGCAGAGGCAGGAGGATCATGAGTTCGAGGCTAGCCTGGGCTACATATTTGTGTGGCATTGTGGTGAGCACAGCTGCCTTCCAAGAAAAGACTTTCAACACAAAATACTCTATGTTATGTAACTATAGTCTAATAATTTTAAGTTCATATAGTACTTAATATTTATAATGTTTTTATTTGTAGTTCTGGAGGTGGCAATTGGGTCTGTACATCCTAAGCAAGTGTCCTAGCATTGTCATATACATCCAGACCTATGAATTTAAAAAGTCTTTTACAGTTGTAACAACATAAAAATAAAGGCATATCATACCTACATATTTTATTAAAATTATAAACTATAATGTGGTAAATGATATCTTAGATAGACATAGTGATATCTTATATAAAAAGTATTTTAATTTTATCCTGCACACTGCCTCACATAAACATTGTCATAACATAGGAAATTTTAAATATACTTGAAATGAAAAGATTAAGACAGTAAAGATAATGTTTTTCATATAAGTACAGTAGCTTACCTTATTCTTTGTTTCCTATATACAAATAGAAGCTTCTAGCATCAAAACCCATTTGATTGCCTCAGCTAGATAAGATTTAAGCATGTAAAAAAGAAGGAGCAGAAATATAGATGAGTACCTATATAGAATGTGTATTGATTTTCTACCCCAACAAAGGAAAAAAAATGAGAGGAAAGGAAAATCTGAAATCAGAGTGATCAAACACAAGGAAGCATCCCACCACTGTGATTGTGTAAGGCCTTATCCATGGGTATTTTGTAGACTGTGTTTTTATTTCCACTTAGAATTTATCTCTGTATAAAATGAAAGTATTTGATGAGTCTAATAGGGAAATATAGCTCTGTATTGAGAAAAGAAGCATGTGAGAAACATTTGTTGAGAATTTTAAGGACAAAATATTTGACTAAAGCTTAATGTAAATACATTAGCCTAAAAATCAATATTTAAAACATATAACAAAATAATATTATCAATTCTTTTCTAAATATGGGATCTAGGCACTATTGCACAGGAGCAATAAATTACAGAAAATGTTAGCTAATTTTACTATTCTTATAGATTTTTTATGAAAAGAAATACTAAATGCCTATTTTTTAAAATGAGTAACGAAAACTTGATAATTTATGCAAAGTATGTTAAACTAAATCATCCATTTCATTATATTCTAACTATGAAAGAAGTACAAGTGCAAAAAATGTGAAAAAATACTTGAGAGTGAGGGTGATGAAGCAGAGTCAAAAGAGAAATAGTACATATAATGGGAAACAAACATATCTACTTAGACAGTTAGCTTTTTTATGTTGATAACAGCTTAACAGCACATTGATGAATTGTTGGGTGGCTTATGGTGATGTATAACTTTCTAATGACAGACAGATTAAATAAGAAAGACAGGAAAATAAAACATCACATAATAGCTTGTCATGTGTAGTGATTTTCTAAAACCACCAACATAGAGAGATTTATTGAAAGAAAGGATATTTTTTGTAGAATTCTTTAAATTGAAAAAAATGTTGAACTAATTTAAGATATATATGTAGTTATAGTAATAAAATTTTATGTTGAAAAATATACTAAAGTTAGTCAGCTTGAGTATAACAGTATTTATTTCCAGAAAATTTATTGGAGTATTTTAGCTTATTCAATTAATTAATTAATTTGCTAATTTAAAAATTAATTGAATAATTTTTAAATCAATTGCTTAAGTAAAATTTTATTCTTCTCAAATATCTAAGATGCAGTTTGACAGCTGAGAGTTTTTGAAACTTTAAAAGGACAACCTCACCAAACAAATTTCAGTATAACTTCTTAACATGTTCTAAATAAAAGAGATTTTAAGTTATACAAATGCACGTTTTTAAGGTGTGTACCAACAAGATATAAAGGTGTGAGGGCAAATGAAAGTTATCAAATTTCTCACACTGCCTTTCATATTCCTTATTAGTTATTCTCTAAACATACTTTTCATTGTACAAAAATATATGTGACAGTCATTCTGATATAAACATGCTGCTGTTTATTCAATGCATGTGTCTAAAACTTATGTTTCCACAAACTCAAAGAACTCTTATGAGTTCCAGGAAGCCCAGTTGAAGGATTCACCTTAAACAGGTCAGATATAACCCTCTCAATTCCCTGGTTCTGAAATTTTTTTTTTCTTCCTAAACATATCTTTGTCCTCTGCTCAGCCAACACCTTGACAGGTTCGAGAGAAACTAAACAGTTCCACAACACAAATCCTGGACAGGAGTAAAGTGACCAGCTACCCCAGGATGTAACAAGCACCCAAATTTCTCAGGCCACCCAAGAAAAACTTTGAAGCCCACAAATCAGCAGGAAGCAGTCTTGAGAACCCACTGTCCCAATCCCCCGAACCTGCCATGCCTAATTCTCCATCATTTTATTACCAGAGAAAGATGGGAATGATGCAATCTGCTGATCTGACTTGTCACCTGGGTACACTGTCCCTTTAAGAGACAAGCCCCGCCCAATCCCTTCCTGCTTCCTGCCTATGAAGCAAATCTCCCACATCCTCTCCAGCCCTCCCTCCCTCTCCCTCTCTCTCCCCTCTCTCTCTCTCTCTCTCTCTCTCTCTCTTTCTCTCTCTCTTCCTCCCTTTCCTGAAAAGGTAACTACTGCCTCTCTACCTTCTATCCTTCCCCACTTCTGTCTTCTCTCTACCCTCTGTTTTTCCTCTTTCTCTGTCTTCCCTTTTCTCTCTCCCTTTCTCCCCACCCCTTCTTAACCCCTTATTCTCATAAATAAACCCTACACACAAGTTCTCTCTGCATGGCCTATCTATCTGTCTCCCGCTCTGGTATTCCACCCACCAAGGGGACCTGCATTGTCTCAGGTCACCCCACTTTTATGAATGATAACGATTAATTATTCAATTAATTGTTTTCCTTTTTCACAAGTCACACTTGTGTTGTTTACCTGGAGGTGGACGTATACATACTCATTAGTATAAGCAACATTGTTAATAGTACAAAAAACATTCCTATTGCTAATAATCATGCTCAATGTTTTTATAACGTGTTAAAAATAATTTTTACATTTTTGTTTTTAATATTATAGTATAATTATAAATTTATCTCTTTCCTTTCCTCTCTTCAAGCCCTTCTGTATACCCCTACTTAGTCTTTTTAAAATTCAAGGCACCTTTCTCATTAATTGTTACTGCATTCATATATATATATATAAACTATTCAATTATATCATACATATCCCTAATATATATAAATATATACTCTTAAATGCATATATATGAATAAATGCATGTGTGTATATATGCGTGCATATATATGTATGTATGTATATGTGGAGTGGTTTTTCTAAAAATAACCTACTCATTCTACATAATATTACTTTGTTTTCAGGACACACCATTTGATATTGGATAACTAATTAGTGGGATCTTCCCTTATACTATTTTTTCTGCTCTATACCTACTAGTTATTTGTAGTTAAGTGTTTAGGGCTGAGGCCATGTTGATTTTCCTAGTTCAAATTGGCATTTCTACTTTTGTAATCTCTGTTCAATAATTTCTTGAGAATTTTCTATATGCAAGCATTGTGTTTGGATCATATTCATTCCTACATCTCCCTAACACATCCCCCATCTGTGCTGCTTGTCCTCTTTTTCATTAATAGTGTACTGATTCTATTTTGTGCTGCTCATATATGCATAGGGCCATCCACTGCAACATGGTTGACCTGACACTCTTAAACCCAAACAACACAAATAAACCACAAACAAAAAAGCAGAATAAATCACAGGGGGAAAGGACAATTTAGAAATTATATTATAGGATCTATGAAGGAAAATGCCGAAATATTTTTCCATACAGTAAAAGAATAACTAGAAAAATAAAGAAGTGATCTGAGAAATGGAGTGATCATAAATTTATTAAAATAGAAGCAAGGTGATTTTCAATTGAATGATCAGATGTCCCAAGTCATCTGAAAAGTAAAAATCTGGAGACCAAAATGTGATAAATTCGGAGTAAACCAGGTCACAGACGCTAAAGGAATTTTGAGAAAAAAACCCATGCTAAGACACTGCTTGGTACATGGGAAATGCCAAAAATTTATATTCAATGTAAACCAAACAAACATGGGTGACAACTGAAGAGAAAATGCACAAATATCACCAATGTAGTATTCTTTTTTATTTGTTTGTTTGTTTTTAAGACAGGGTTTCTCTGTGTAGCTCTTATTGTCCTAGAACTTGCTCTGCAGACCAACCTGGCCTTGAATTCACAGAGATCACTTGCCTCCCCTGAGTGCTGGGATTAAAGGCGTGTACCACCACTGCCTGGTATAATTCTTGAAGTATAATGAACATTGTCAGATTCATCTAAGATCAGATAAGATATGGTAATAGAGAGTGAGAAAACCTACTACCTCTGCCTTTAACTTAGGAAAATAAAGGAGAAATAATCAGTCACTCATCCACTAGCAAGAAGAGAGAATCCAGAGCCTCAGCAACCATATCTAAAAGTCCCTGGTGGATGTTGGGAAATCTAATCCCAGTGCTGGGAGGTGAGTAGACACAGTTCCAGGATGCTTGTCACATAAAATACTTTAAGTTTGACATTTCATTGTTCTCAGCCTCCGTTATCTGTATCAGTATCTGGATATCTGTGTCTGTTTCTGTATATGAATATCTGTATATCTGTATCTGGATATCTATATATCTGTATCTGGATATATGTATATCTGTATCTGTGTCTGTATCTACCTAGAACTATATCTGTATTTGTATATCTGTTACTGTATCTGTAACTGTATCTGTATATCTGCATCTGTATATATGTATCTGTAACTATATCAGTATCTGTATATCTGTATCTGTATCTATGTGTTTCTGTATATCTGTATATTTGCATCTCTATCTGTATATCTGTATAACTGTATCTGTGACTGTATCTCTTATCTGTATCTATCTGTATCTGTATATCTGTATATTTGTATCTGTATCTATATATCTCTATCTGTATCTGTAATCTGTATCTGTATATTTGTATATCTGTATCTGTATCTGTATATCTGTATCTGAATATCTGTATTTGTAACTGTATCTCTATCTGTATATCTGTATCTGTATCCATATCTACTTCTATACCTGTTCCTTGGAATTTGAACCTGTCAGTAGATGTCTAGAATTTTCATATTGCACTGCTCATCCACAGATAGTGTGTTCACAAATGCAAACAGACTCCCATCAGTCAAGCCTTGAATAATATTTGCCCAATAAATGATAGTAAAGAAATACAGCAACTATTTTACCCAAGTTGCAATGAATGTTCTTATTCAGCATCAATATTTATTACTTCTTATGAGACAGCCTACATATTGAGGTATGGTACATTTAGCTAGAAATTGCTTCAGAGTCATTCACAATTACTTCCTTAAAAACAAATGAGGATGTTTTAAAGGATGAAGTTTGTAACCATATTAGTATAAGACCTTGTTTTCTAAAGACAGTAGAGACTCACACATTCAGGGGTTTAAAACAATATTTTAAATGTAATACTTCCATCTTGAAAAAATTATAAGACATTGATTTTACTCTTTGCTTAATGTGTGTGTGTGTTTTCTTTATTTTAGGAAAAAAATACCAGTCCTCTAAAAATCCATTTGTAAAACATTTATCAAAAAAAAATCTCATACTTTTTTTCTCTGCTTTGCTGACATTCAGGTCCTGAACATCCTTCAATCTACAAACTTCAACTGATTCTATTTACACCCTTTAAGACAAAATTGCCCATCTTTGAGAGTGACTTCAAACAATGGAAAATGAGAAATTCATTTCCCGAAGAGCTCTTACCAAGTAAGTGCCACAAGGATGTGGAGGCTTAAACAAAATGTAGCGACCGTTTTAAATTAGCAACTGTGATAAGCATTAATACCAGAATTATAAATAAGTCTATTAATATTAAGTACTAATTACCCATACCCATGTCTAAAGTCTCTGAAAATTATGCCACTAAAATAAATGTTAACTGGTAGTATTGCAGCTTTAGAACACATACCAACTCTATTTTTGATATGAGTTCATTTTTTTTCCTTGTGGAATATTGTACTTTTATTGGCAATGCTAAAAAGGAAAAACATAACATGTAATGTTACCAGCATTTTTTAGTAGAATTTTCTCCTTTCTTTCCTTCCTTTCCCTTCTGATCTTTTGTCTTCCCTTTTTTGATTAACCATCCTATCTCTCTTTCTGGCTCCCTATTTCCCTCTGTCTCTTTCTCTGTCATGCTGTGTCTGTGTCTGTCTCTGTCTTTCTCTCTCCTAACTCTATCTCTAGTAACAAGGAAGAGAAATGCTTTGTAACTAGGAAAAGGAAATATTTTGCCATTTGTAGAGCACACGTTATGAGACAATATTGTAGAGGAGTGGATCTATCTACGCTTATAATAAAAAATTTATTTTTAGTCTCTTACATTTGAAAATACACATAGTATTATTGTTACTGTGCAAAATACAGTGTCTATATTCTGGTTAGCTGTCAAGGACAGTCAAACTGTTCTGAATTTTTAAGCAACTGTGACAGTATTGGAGTAAGATATTTTTCAGCATAATAGCAGAGAAGGCTTGTGTAATACTCAAGAGGATATTCAGAATTTTTTCTGTGTCCAATGCATAATCTAAACACTTGGTGCTTTTTCATTTTATGTAGACATCTGGAAGTAATGCACAGTGATGGCAAAGAGATACATTTAACACATCAGGAAAAAAGGCTATGAAAAAAGTATAGTGACCACATGGCAAGCTTTAATATGAAGCAAGCTCTAAATCATGTTTCCATATACAATTTTAAATTATTATGTGAGTTACGGATATAAAGGCAATTGTACAAATGCAATTGATTTATTTAATTAACTGTTTTGAAGCTAAATTAAAAATATTACCCATATGTTAGAGTTTATATTTTTAAAAAAGTCTCCCAAAAGTCTCACTTGTTGAAGACTTGTCTCCTGTAGGTTATACTATTCTCCAGATTTCTTTGCCCATGATTGCAGTACATTAGTTTACCCACTCCAGATTCCATGACTGAATGGGCTGGGCTGTTAGAGCAATTTATTTTCTAAGATTATGCCTTTGAAGGGATATTTTGTCTTCTCTCTCTCTCTCTCTCTCTCCTCTACATTTCTCCTCTCTTCTCTCCCTACTTCTTCCTTCCCTCTCTTCACCACAAGGGGAGTATCTTTTCTCTATTTCAATCACCCTGCAATGAAATTCTACCTCTCTGTTTCATGGTTTTAAATCTATAGCACCGTGTAGCCATGGCCTAAGAGGTCTTCAACCATGGGTCAAAATAAATCTTTTCTCTAAAATTGTTTTTTCAGATATTTGGTCACAGTGACAAAATGTGACAACTCAGCATTGTAAGAATTTTAGCAGACTTCCCTGGGTTATCTATCTACAAATTTAAGTACAAAGCTCAGAAGTTCTGAGCTGGCTTATGCCAAGTAGTCTAAATTATACTATGGTGCCAAGGACACATAAGTCAAACTATGTCAGGTTCTCTTTACATATTTAATATCAAGGAGTCAGTCGTGAAAGCATATCTGTTTAAATAGCTTTATAAAGACAAATCAGGTGTATTTATGAATTTGTATTTTTATGTATATATGTACATATATAACATAAATTTATGGAAAATGATGCCATGAACATGAAAGATAGCAAGGAGAGGTATATGGGAAGATTTGCAGGGGGGATTATCAGTAATGAAAACACTAATGATACTTTTTAAAAGAACTTTTCATTTTATGTGTATGCATTTTTTTTGTCCTGGATATACGTCTGCATGCCACCTACATGCTTTGCTTTACCAAGACTCCCAGAGACCACTGGATACCCTGGACCTGGAGTTACAGATAGTTGTTATCTGCTGTGTGGAGACTGAGAATCGATACCACAGCCTCTTTAAGGGTAGCCTATGTTATTAACCACAAACTGTCTCCTCCCAACTGTTTAAGTATAAATATGACTTCAATATTTCTGCTTCGAAACCAGTCTTTCTCAAGTCACATAGCTGTTTAATTTTTAGAGGACATATTTTCTAGAATGTTACTTTATTTTTTTTAAATGATATCTTCAATATTTTTTCACTCATTCTAATTGAGATAATGAGAAATGGATAAGGCCAGAAACTCACCAACTCTGCTCTCTGATCTTTTCCTTCTTGTATTTGAGAAATTTTCTCAGTGATAGATGGCCCTAAAAATTATTATCGAAATGGTAAACAAGGTCATTTTTGAGAAACAAGTCCTATTAATAGTTTTTGAGAAAATAAGCATAAGCTAGGCATGTTCTAGGGAAGTCAGCTGACCTAATCATTTCGGACAGTATATGCCTCTTGGCAATAAAACTGCCTGCTGGGCAATGGTGTGGCAGAGCCAGGGCGGCTCCTTGCTGCTCAGCAGAGACAGTATTCTTTTGATCTCACACACAGCTCGAGGACACTTTCAGATTGTAATATCTGACTTACAATAAATTCTCATTCACATTACTCCTAACAGTCAGGTCAGGTGCATCTCTGAATCTTTTGCCTGAACTTGAGACTCTTTCCTACCTATTGGGTTGCCTTGTTTTCTTCAATATGAGGGTTTTTCTTGTCTTATAATATCTTGTTTTGTCTTGTTTGTCTTGTCTTGTAGACCTGCTCTTTTCTGAAGAGGGAACAGTGGATCCGAGGGAAAGGAAAAATGTGTGTGGGGTAACTAGAAGAAGTAGAGGGAAGGAAACTGTGGTTGGAATGTATTAGAGAAGAATCTATTTTTAACACTAATAAAAATTACCAAAAAAAAAAACCTGAGAGCGAAATATGCCGGTTTATCGAATAGAATTGTGATCTGATACAAAATGTAGAATTTGGGTAAAAATCCAGAGAGTATGAGAAGCTGAGGACAATGAGCTGCTGAATGTTAATACAAGGGCACAACAAAGGGAGGAGCTACTGTGGCTTCCTGAACTGGAAAAGAGAAAAGAGCCTTTCCCAAGAAGCTCTTTCTGGTGTGCAGGATCCTACCAAAATCTTAATGTCATATCTCCACTCTGAGAAACAAAAACAGTAAGTTACCTTAGTGTTTTAAGCCTTCTGTTCTGCAAATGTAACATACGATACACTATTATGTAGCCTTTCTGTTTTGTGCAACCTAACCATCAACATCACCTAAAATTGAAGGAAGACAGACAAAGGTATGGCCTAGAGGAATTCTTCAAATTAATTATTTTCTAAAAATGATAATGACAAGTTCAGAGAACTGAACTAGATTCACAGAGAAAGGAAAAAAAATCTTGAATCCAACCTTCAGTGTTTCAACTTCTTTATGGTTGTTTTGACATATTTAAAGCCATAAGTAATTTGTAAGTCACTGTATTTGTGTTTTTGTTTTTCTGATGCAGCAGTTGCTGTCAGAAAAGAGGTAACAATTCACATAACTGGTAGCAATTCTCCAGGTCTTATTCAGTAACAACATCTGCTTAAATAAATAATCTTCATCCAGCGTTGTGTCTCTGCTTGCCTCTTAGCTGTTGAGAGGCTGAGGGAAGTAGATGACCCCGGTGAGTGCAAGGCCAGCTTGGGCTGCAGAGTGACAGTGTCTTCAACCAAAACAAAACCCAAGAAACTAAATGTAATTATTTCTAGTTAGTTAGGACTGTCTCTGTTCTTTCAGACACCAAAAACACAAGTTTAAACAAGGTTTAAAATCTGTCCAGTAACTGCCCAACCTGAGAGTCTTCTTAAATCCCTGCTTTCGCTTCCCATTCTGAGCTCCACAGCCTAACTGGGTAAATTCTTCAACAGAGATTCTCATCTTTAACATTCTAAAATGACACCAATTTTAAAAATGTGTTAAATTATCCATTTGTCTGAGAAAAATTTATCTCCAATGTGTTTGAGTGGCAATCAGCAGGGACTAAGGGCTGAAACAATAGGCTGTGAACTGCTTCTGCAAAGCTTGCAGCTGGAAGTCTCACATTGTCATGCTAAAAGACCCAAACCTATAGAAATGCATTTTGGAAACAGTAGAAAGGACAAAATACAGAGCATCATGGTGACATCTGCCACTTGACCAGGAGTGATAGACACATCAACTATAATGTAGTACCTGGCATATGTAACAAAGCTCAGCACTGCTTGTGGGTTTTACTGGGGGGAAAGGTAAGAGTGTCTGTGGTCAACTGTGAACCAACAGTAGCAACAGCAACTGCTTTGGACACACCGACTCTAAGGTGATTGCAAAGTTGGGGGTCTGTAGAGCAGTGATATCTGATGCAGGGGCCAGCACCTCCAAACTGTGCTTAGGAATCACTGCCTAAGGCAGCCCAGAGAGAATGCTCAGCCAACTTCCTGCCTGAGAAACAGGCCTTATCCACAGGTTACAGGACAAACACAGATGCAGCAAAATGAGTCACCAGAGAAAAACAAAATCTAAATTGAAGGTAAATGAAGCTTTGTGCACATGCATGACAAGAAATCCATTGAGCAAAACTAATTTTATATTGGAGTCAGAATGGCTGTTGTATACACTGCAAACATGGAACAGGAGGGAAAGGAAATTGCCACATAATCACAGATCTTGAAGTGAATTAAATTAAAGAATGTCTTCTGTATTGACAAATGCATGCACACACATGAGAATATATACACATGCACACACACATAAATATATACACATGCACATATATTTTATATATTAATAAAATATATTATATTATATATTTATAAAATATATTATTATATAATATGTTTGTATTATATGTGTGTGGTGTGTGTGTGTATGTATTTATGTGTTTGGGTAAAGGGATAACATTTATTAAATTTCTACCAAAAAGTAAAAAAAAATACTGGTAAACAAAAGAAAAAGGAGGAAAAAATTAAGAAAATACTGTGAGAAAAAAATATTCAAATGAAGATTCAAAAGACAAAGCCCAGAAAATTGGTTTATTTAATAATGTGTATGAAATGACAATTTAAAAATCATTCATTTCCAATAATATATTTGCCTAAAATGAATATGCAATACTATATTTATTTTTTATTGCTTTATAAATAATACCATTCAAAATTTCCACCTCCTCCCTTCCTCCCATTTCCCTCCGGCTCTCCCCCTCCCCCTCTAGTCCTAAGAGAGGGCAGGGTACCCTGTCCTGTGGGAAGTCCAAGGCCCTCCCCCCTCCATCCAGGCCTAGGAAGGTGTGCATCCAAACTGACTAGGATCCCAAAAAGCCAGTACATGCAGTAGAATCAAATCCCAGTGCCATTATCATTGGCTTCTTAGTCAGTCCCCATTGTCAGCCACATTCAGAGTCCAGTTTGATCACATGCTCCTTCAGTCCCAGTCCAGCTGGCCTTGGTGAGCTCCAATTAGATCAGTGACACCGTCTCAGTGGGTAGACAAACCCCTCGCGGTCCTGACTTCCTTGCTCATCTTCTCCCTCCTTCTGCTCTTCAACTGGACTTTGGGAGCTCAGTCCAGTACTCCAGTGTGGGTCTCTGTCTCTATCTCCATCAATCGCAGGACGAAGGTTCTATGGCAATATTCATCAGTGTGGCTATGGGATAAGGCCAGTTCAGGCACCCTCTCCTCTACTGCCCAAGGACCTAGCTGCGGACATCCCCTTGGACACCTGGGAACCCCTCTAGAGCCAAGTTTCTTGCCAACCCTAAAATGGCTCCCTTAATTAAGAAATCTTCTTCCCTGATCCCATATTCACCCTTCCTCCATCTCAACCATCCCACTCCCCCAAGCTCTCCCCAATCCTCCCCTTCTCACTTCTCCCTCCCTCTCCCCTTCCTCCCACCCCACCCCACCTCCACCCCCATGCTCCTAATTTTTGCCCAGCTATCTTGTTTGCTCCAATTTCCAGGAGGATCTTTTTTGTTTTTCTTTGGGTTCACCTTATCATTTAGCTTCTATAGGATCACGAACTAGAAGCAATCCTATATGTAAAACAAAATTTTCATGCACACTTTTCTCATTTTCTTGTAGTCAATTATTAGTACAGGGTGAAGCATAATTTTTACACTGTTTAGTTACCCAACTTCTGTGTTTGTTTGAAACAAAAAAATCCCTTGAGTCAGATGCCAGCACTGTGGTCGCTAGAACATGTTCTTTGATGCCTAGGGTTCCAAGGTGTCTCATTAAACCTGGAGATCTTTTTTTGAATCCACTGGCTGGAAAGTGAGCTTCAGGCACTTTGATTTTTAGTGTTGTGATCACAGATTTTTGATGCCAAAATTGGATTTTATGTGGATGTTAGGGACACCAAATCAGGTCCTTATTCTTGAGAGTTTAAACTTTGCAAGATATGCTATTTCCTAAGCCTCTGATCTCCATATTGTTGACATTGAGATGGCATTATGTAACCCTTTCCAATGGGTTTATACATAGCCATTTGTCTCTTAAAAGACAAACAATAACAGTATTTACCTGAAGGAGACCCTCATGAGGTTGTCTCTTAATAAACTCTCATGGAATAGATGGAAATGAAGAGCTCTGGTTCCACAAAAAACCTTCACAAGATCATCACAAAGACTCTCCACTTGTCAAGGAGTTAAATAATTAACATAGTTGGGGTACGCATGCAGTGGTATAGTTCCCAAGAAGTTGTCAGTGAAACTTTTAGTAATTCAATTTCCTGTGAGTCATCCATGTTGCAGGTGGGACAAATCATTACACAGAAGTCCTAGTTAGTCAGGGATTTCTTGGTGGCATATATTTTAGGTCACCTATACTCCTGTAACTCACCTTCAACCCATAACTCTTTTATTTACCAAGATAAATAGATTTATTTCATGAAATTCTTTCTTTGGTCTGTCAGTTCTCTCTCTCTGGGGTGAATTTAGTCTGCCAGTGTCCTCTGAAAGTGACACCTTGAATAACCTGAATTTTGCTTCCTAGAATTCCATTTCCTTGAGTGTTCCTAGTCTAAACAGATGTGCATCAGGATTTGGAAACAGAACTAGGTAGGGGACAAGTGTATTTTATCTATACTCTGCTAATTCATTGTTAAAATCATATAATGCATTTTCAGTATAATATTTTTTCCATTTGGTTAAAACAGAATAAAGGCTGTTTAAGAAGAGTTATCCATGACTTTCTGTGTTCTGATTCAAATTTTACTAGTTATTTATGGAGACTTCATGAAGTATTTGAGCAAGTTAAACAGTTTTTCAAGGTAATATCGAGTGCTATTTCACAATGGAATTAAGCAATTTCTCATATTTGAAATAAAATTGCAAGTGGAAAATAAATGCTAACAAATAGCTGTAGGGGTTGTATCATTTATGGGCAAAAGCATAAACACAAATGACTAATCTTAAATTTCTTTTCTCATTCTGCAATAAGAGAATGTGAACAGCTAGCAATCAGTATTCCATGTAAATAGAATATTACAGAACAATTATTACATACTGTTTAATTTAGAATGTTCTGGACTTATAACCCAGCTGTTTCTTTATGTGTTAGGTATGTTTAAAAGTGTAATAGAAGTTAAAACTTAATTTTTCTTATTTCAATAACACACATATCTAGCTTTTACCAAGTTGTTGGCATTATAACAAAACAGAATGATTTTACAAAATATTCGAACAGGATTTTGTTAATCTTAATAATTTTGAAATGACTCTCCTTTAAATTACTGTGTACACAGAATTATCTGTTTATGGAAAATCCCTCTCATTGGCATGTCAGTCAACATATCGGGATTCAGCACCAGTCATTGGCATCTCAGCCATCATAACAATGATTGAGCTCTTTCCATTGGCGTTTTAGATATAGTGGCAGTGATTATTCATATTCAAAGGTACAACTGATTGATATGTTTTGTTTCTAAACACCATTATAGCGTTATACCATTACAGATGTTATGGAATATTTTTTAGAATGGTTAAAGACAAATATTAACATAATTACAGATTTGATGGTGCAGGCTTATGATTTTCAAGGGATGTTTTAATTACTCTACAATTCTTTGATAAATTGAAATGTATAAGCATGTAAGAGATTTGAGAATAAAAGAAAGCCTAAAAAAGTAACCAAGAAAAAAATCATATAGTTATAACAGAAAACAATTTATTCTGTTTATATTAGGTAGGAGAATGTTTGATACCTACTAGTCACACAGGCACAAAAGAAGGGTCTGTGCTTTGCATGGAAATATCTGTGAGAGTTATTTTGCTCACCTTAGCTACTATGAACTTAAATAAGTTTCTGCTAACTCAAGAGTCAGAAGTAAGTCAGAGTCCTCTTTACCTGTGTTGATCCTTGGCCCAACAGTTCAAGACTTCACCACCACTAAAAGGAAAATCATGAAGCCACACTCTCTGGGAGAACTTTGTACCAAAAAAATTTCAGGCCTGATTTGAGCCACCATGCAACCCTCATCTGTGATGGCAATTGAGTGCTACTACTTTACTGTCATGAGCTTAAATTTCTCAAGTCTAGCCTGTGAACTTCTATTCTCAACCTAAGTCCCATATTTTTCAATGATTTCACCCATTCTCCTTCAGGCTTCTTTAACTGTATGCCAGGTACATGTCCTATCAGACAGGATGTTTTGTTGTCTAACTCTAGCACAAGGGTCACATGTAGCAGTATACCTCTAAAGTAACAGTCCTTGAAAATACCAGAAAAACAAGACTTCATAATCACAGTGTTTTCCAACTGTCTTCTGATTAAGAACATTCTCCAATGCTTGAAATGTATGTTGTATGACAATATGTGGAGGGAATATAACAAGACACTTCAGAATTACATGTCAGAAGCTAGTTATTAAAGGAATCACTAAGGAACCTTTACACTAATTCTCTGTAGGCACCTCATCTTTTCCTTATCATTCCTTAAAAGACTCTGCCAAGAATATTAAAGGATCTATGATTCCATGAGCAAGTTCACAGGTTGGGACAGGCCAACAAGAAAATGTGGTTGAGTGTGGGATTTACAAAAGAACAATCTTTGCTGTAGTTACTAAAACAATTATTGGAATTTGGAAGGAGACACTGCTGATTTATGTTTATTTTTCATATAGAATTATATTAAACACTCAAATTCTATAAAACAAAAGCCATGGAAAAAAGTAAAAAGCCTACCTAAACCTTTTGTGATTCAATAGAAGACTCATAATATCTAAGGTGGGTGCTAGCCTTTGTTCTTTTAGGAAATATTGGTTGGCAATGTGGCTCAGTGGTAGAATCCTTGTCTAAATGGTATGGAATACTTACCTAACTAGTATAGTGCCTGGGCTAGATATTAAAGACTTCTGGTTACCTACCCAGGTGTTACGATGCTGTTATTTAAGAAAAGCCCTTATTTTCCAGTATGTGTAATAGTATAAGAAGAAAGAAAATGAACAAAAAAATCCACTTATGAAATTATAATGCATGCCATGGAACAGAGTGAAGAGATCAGATAAAGCAACATACAAGAAGGAAAAGGAATCAGGGCTGAAGAGATGGAAGAGTGGTTAAGAGAATTGCTTCAGTACAGGTTCAGTTTCCCATATCTACACATCTCACACCTATCTGTAACTCCAGTTCCAGAGGTTTTCTGATATCCCCATACAAACAAAACCCCTATGAGCATAAAATAAAAATAAATTGAAAGGATGAAGAGAATGCAAGGAAGAAGAAGAAAAGGAATGGAAAAAGAACAGATTGAGACTTTGAGTCTACAGCTCAAGAAAGTCTTTATAAACAAGATGATATGGGAATGGAGATTTGACCCAACTGAGAAGGCAAGACAGTGTATATCTTGTGGACTCAGTAGAGAGAAGAATAAGTGTTTAGGTCCTGGAATAATGAGTAATTGTTTACACTACTAACTTAGTAATGATTTTAGGAAACTAGATTGCGGGCAAATATCAGTATTGACATGCTAAATTTAAAATGGAATTTATGTATTCAGTATTAGATGCTGAACATGTAATAGAGCATGTAGGATGGAAATTTAGAGGTGTTGTCTCTATTGACAGTACAGTATTTCTAAAAGATAATATTAATAGTTATTACTAAGAAAACATTAGTAGGTTTGTTTTACCCTGTTATTGAAAATAGTTTCTTTCCCCATACAGTATATCCTGATTATAGATTTCTCTCTTTCTACTCCTCCCAGTTCCTCCCTATCTCCCCTACATGCTAAATAAATCACCCTTTGTCTCTCATTAGAAAAGAACAGGCTTCTAAGAGATAATAGCCAAATATTACAAAATAAAATATGATAAGTTGAAGCAAAAATGATCATATCAAAATTGGACATGGCAAGCCAACATAGGGAAAGAGTCCGAAGAACAGGCACAAGTATCAGAGAAACCCCACTTCTCATACTCAGGACACAAAGCCTATAATATATATGCGGAGGACCTTGTTTAGAGCTGTGTAGACTTGTTGCTACTTCAGTCTCTGAGAGTTCATATACACCTTGCTTAGTTTACTAAGAGAAGTTTATTCTTTTGGTGTCCTACATCCCTCTGGCTCTGACCCTCTTTACATCTCTTCTTCCACAGGGTTCCCTGAGCTATGAAAGGAGGGATCTCAAAGAGACAACAAATTTAGAGCTATGGCTTCCAATGACTCTCTCTTCCTTTCTCTCTGTAATGTCAAATCGTGGGTTCTACATACAATGCTATATACTACAGAAAGAATCTTCTCTGATGATGTTTGATTAAATATCCAAGTGTCATTAGAAGTCATTTTATTGATACTTTAAAAAATAGACCAGTATTATTTCATTATGCCATAGATCTCAGGGCTTTCTATCTCTCATTCTTGATTACCCATGCAGTGTTGGGTATGAATTTTTCTCATGGAGTAGGTTTGAAGTAAAATCAAACATCAGTTGTTTATTCTAACAAGTTCTGTGCCACCATTGCCCTAACATATTTTGCAGGCAGCACAGATATGGTCAGAGCTTTTGTGGCTTGCTTGGTGTTTTCATTTTTTTGGTAGCCTATAGACTACTTCCCTCACAAAAGAGGCTAGAACATAGGGGCAAAGTTTCAATGTGGATACCAGCTTGACTTTTCCATGTTCAATGAGTTGTGTGGGTATTGTGTTAAACAGTGTGGCCCCACTGCTAGTTTATGAAGACCTATCCTTTGTCTTAGCAACAGCCTATGTTGTTTAGGGATTTTTTACAGGACCCCTTTAGCCATCAACTCAATTTAATGCAACAAGTCCAGCTATGGGAAACCTAGCTTGTTGACAAGAGATGGCCAGGTGAGACTCCATATCACCTAATATGAGGAGACTTCATTAGGATTATTTTCATAAATTGTAAGAAGTTTCCAGTTTACTAAGTTTCCAAATTATCCTTCAAACTCCCCCAATTCCAATTATCTCTCCATGCATTTTCTCTGTCTAACCTATCTCTCCTCCTCCCCAGCATATTTTCCTGTTCCAGTTCCAAATCACCCACTCCCAGTCAATCCTTAGGATCTATTCTATTTCTCCCTCCCAGAGATGTCTTTGTGTACCCTAGACAGTTTCTCTTTACCTAACCTCTCTGGGTGTGTGGGTTGCTGCCTGTTTATCCTTTACTTTACATCCACTATCCACTTATAAGTAAGTAATACCATATCTGTCTTTCTGGATCTGGGCTACCTCACTCAGGATGATTTCTTTCTAGTTCCATCCACTTTCCTGCATATTTCATGATATTATTGTTTTAAACAACTGAATAATACTCCATTATGTAAACGTTCCACATTTTTTATCCGTTCTACAATTAAATGAAATCGAGGTTGTTTCCAGTTTCTGGGTCTTATGAATAAAGCCACAATAAACATGGGTGATGGGGTGTCCTTGTGATAGGATGGAGCATCCTTTAGATATAAGCCCAAGAGTGTTAAAGCTGGACCTTGAGTTAGATTGATTACCAACTTCCTGAAAAATTGACATATTGATTTCCATAGTGGCTGCCCAAGATTTTAGTCCCATCAGTTTCTCTTGCTCCACATCCTCTCCAGCAGGAACTGTTCTTGTGTTATTGGTCTTATAGGTATAAGATGTAATTTCAAAGTAGTTTTGAATTTCCAAAAAAAATGGCTCCAGGAAGCATGCTGTTGTAGCAATTTAATATTTAAAAAAATTTCAAAACAAAATTACTCCAAAGAGATGGGGAAGAACACTTAATACTCATCAAAAGAAAAATCTACCATAATGATACCTTAATTCTCAACATCTATGCCCCAAACATGAGGGTACCCATGTTTGTAAAGGAAACACTATTAAAGCTTAAATAACACACTGACCCTCACACATTAATAGAGACTTCAACAACACACTCCTGCCAATATACAGGTTATACAGACAGAAACTAAAGAGAGAAGCAGTGGAACTAAAAGGCATTATGACTCAAATAGACCTAACATATCTAAAAAACATTTCTCCCAAATACAAAAGAATGTAACTTCTTCTTATTACCTCATGGAATGTTCTTCAAAATTGACCGCATATACTCAGTCACAAAGTAAGACCCAATAGATATTAAAAAAATTGAAATAACCACCTCTATCCTAACAGACCAACATTGATTAAAGCTGAATTTCAAAATCAGAAAGCCTACAAACTCATGGAAACTGAGTAGTTCTCTACTGAACTGCCTCAGGGTCAAGGAAGAAACAAAGAAAGAAACTTCCTAGAATTCAATGAAAATGAATGTACAACATCCCAAAACTTACTGGACATAATAAAATTGGTACTAAGATGTAAAGTCATAGCACTAAGTGCTTGCATAAAGTTATTAGAGATTCTCATTCCAGACATTTAGCAGCATACCTGAAAGCTCTATAACAAAGAGAAGCAGACAAACTCAAAAGGATCATTTGCTGTTTGACATCTAGTTTCTTATATTCCTTATACATTTTGGACTTTTGTCCTTCATTAGATGTGAAGTTGGTAAAAATCTTTTCAAATTCTCTAGGTTGCCTATTTGTCAATTTGATGATGGTTTTTGCCTTACAGAAACTTTTCAGTTTTATAGGGTTACATATATTAATTGTGACTTTAATGCCTGCATGACTGGTGTTCTATTCAGAAAGTTGCCTCCTGTGCCAATACTTTCAAGGCTATTCCTCACTTTCTTTTCTACCAGGTTTAATGTATCTATTTTTATGTTGAGGTCTTTGATCCGCTTGGACTTGAGCTTTGTACAGTGTGATAAGTCTTAATCTACTTGAATTCTTCTTCTACATGCAGACATTTAGTTTGACCAGCACCATTTGTTGAAATGCTTTCTTGTTTGTACTGTATATTTCTGGATTCTTTATCAAAAATAAGTTGTCCATATGTGTGTAGATTTATGCCTAGGTCTTCAATAAATTTATTAATGACTATGTTTTATGTAGCACCATGCGGTTCTTCTTAAAATAGCTCTGCAAAATAAAAATCAAAATGTATACAAGCCAACTATACCTTAAAACTGAAATTACAATCACTGGATGGGACTGTGCCAATTTATTCTGAATTACAAAATAGTAAAATTTTATATATCCCTAACAAACATGACCTTCATAAATACAAGAAATAACCCATGCGTTATGGTATCCAGCTTTCTGTGTCAGTCATGACCACTGTGGACCTAATGGGGATTAACAACAGTGCTTTTTTCTGACTATGAACAGCCCAGTATAACTTCCTGATGGCCACAATACTTTGCACCTTTCATTTTGCCCTGTGTTTATTTTGACAGTCAATATTTTTGACAAGAATAGTTTTTTCTTTTCCACTCCAACAAGAGTGACAGAAAATGGAGAAGAGATTTTAACTAAAGTTGTGCAGAAGTTCACACCTCCAGTGTGCATGTTATAAGCAGTTACAATGAGACAGATTACATGCCAAACCAAAATAAAGATTTTTATTAGCAATACCTAGATTATAGGTATTGCTCAGGTTTTGTCTTATTGATTCTTTGTTTTCTTAACTGGATTTTTTTGTTGTTTTTGTTTATTTTTTAGACAGTATTTAGAACCTGGCTGAGAAATTGTGGCTATCAAGCATCAACTGAAGCAAGAGGCAGAAAGGAAAGGAGAGAATTCTAAAGTATAAAGCCCGAATGAAGGCAAAGTCAATCATATTGTATCAAATGCTGCTATACGGGATGCTAACAGAACAGAAAAATAGGTAATAAAACATGGTTTAATGGAGCCATTGTAACATTATTCCATTTGTACAAAATGTTTCACAAGATTTAAGACAGAAGTGGGGATATCAGAAGAAGAGGATTTGAGCAAGTCCTTGGGGGAGTCTGTCAGCAAAGCAAAGAACAGAGACCAGGAGGAACTGGAGGGGTTACATGATATTTTTCTCCCCAAATTATTGTAGATTTCAAGTGGTTCTGAAGGCACAGTGAAAAAAAAAGTGTTCTCAAAACAACAACAACAACAAAAGAATCCTGATTCTTGTACAAAATTCTGTCTAAGCAGTTACTGAGCAGAGGCTGGGAGTAGGGAAGAACTGCATCTATCACTTACACTTGACCTTACCATTAAGTCTGCAGGAGGGGCTTAGGTGAGGCATACCAGCTCATTGGAAACTGAGGCAGGGAGATCACAAGTTCCTAAATAGCTTGGCTACAGAAAGAGCCTTAAAGAACAAGAGAAGTGGGCAGGAGAGGAGGCTCAGCAGTGAAGAAAACTTGTTGCCCTTGCAGAAGACCCAGGTTCAATTCCAAAGCCCACATGGAGATTCAAAAACATCTGTAGTTCTTGTTCCAGGGACTCCAAAATCTTCTTTTCACCTCCATTGGCACACATGTGGGACAATATAAACATATATAAAGCAATTTATGTTTTTTACTTACACACGTATAAATTAAATCTTATGATTAAGGTTAAATGAAGAGCATAAAGTTGCATTTCTTAAGGAAGACAGACAGAGTACATGGATCCCAAATGGTAGCTACAGAGAAAGAAGTTGGTGAAAATGCTGATTCTATGTGAAATATTAAAAAAAATCTTCAAATTAAAATAAGATCCCAAACAAATAGCATATTCTTCACCCACATTTATTAAAAAATGGTGAATTTGGTATGTTGCCCTAGGCCTACAAACTAGAACCTGTGATATTAATAAATCCTGATATGGTTTATATGCAGGTCCCAGCATGAAAGACACAAATCTAGGAGTCAAAGATGGGAGAGTTCAAAACCAGGGAATGGGGTCATTAATCAATACACTATGAGACCCACTGAGGAGAATTCCAGTGAAAATTTGCATAGGAACAGCACAGTTTTAACCATAGTCAAAATTTTCAAGAGAGGTCAAATGATGAGGGTAAATTTGGCATGATGCATAGTTTAGTTCTAGAACCCTACTTAAGCACTTGTAAGATCTTGGGTGTATTCCACTACTGACTAAATAAATAAACAAACAAACAAACAAACAAACAAATAAGCAAACAAATAACCAAAACAACATCAATAGCAACAACAACAGCAACAAATGATATCTAGGTATGTTTAAGCAGTGAGAAGTTATGATAGTTTCAGAGTAAAATTTTGATAAGTGAGTTTTGGGGTAAGCAATGCAGAAAATTAAAACAGGAGATAGCCGGGTGGTGGTAGCATACAACTTTAATCCCAGCACTCAGGAGGCAAAGGCAGGCAGATCTCTGTGAGTTTGAGGCCAGCCTGGTCTACAAGAGCTAGTCCTAGGACAGTCTCCCAAACTACAGAAAAACTTTGTCTTGGGGAAAAAAACAAAAAAGGAGAGTTGTGAGTCAATGACATGGGCTATCAGAGTCTTGTACTCCACAGCCCTGGAGGATTAAATTACTAGGGAAGTTGCGTTTCTAAGTCAATGAAGTGGAAAATATCCCCTCTGGTGTTAATAATTATTTAATGCTAAGGACAGCAGAATACAAACCTACCTACCTTTGTGTTTGAGGAAGCCGCTTGTTGGTTCCCAGTTGCTCAAACCCATAAATAATCACACAGACACTATATTATTTAAACCACTGCTTGGCCCATTAGCTCTACTTTCTTATTGTCTAGCTTTTACATCTTATTTTAACCCATCTCCATTAATCTGTGCATCACCACGGAATTGTGGCCTATTGGCAAAGTTTCATCATGTCTGTCTCAGGCAGTGGCTTCGTGGCTTCCCCTGACTCTGCCTCCTTTCTCCCAGGATTCAGCTTAGTTTTCCCAGCCTTGTTCTGTTTCCCTATAGCTCTGCTATAAGCCCAAAGCAGTGCCTTTATTTATCAATGGTAATCACAACATACAGAGGGAAATCCCACATGACTTTTGTATTTGAAATCATATGGACTCCACCTTGCTCATTTGGCTACCATGTTGTTTGCTGTTTCCCCCTTTGCAGTAGGTAGTATCTCAAGCTGCTTTTCCTGTTTGTCACTCCTTGTCTTTCCTATTTGTGTGTCCAGTATAGAGCTGTGTTCTAATTTCACCTCACAGGGAGGATTTAGTCTTTTAGAACACTGCTGAGCCAAAGTAGCAGCTACTTACCAAAGGCCAGAGGAAACACTGCCCTCTATACGTCAGGTGATTCAGATTAGTGTCTCTTCAGGAAGCCAGACAATGACTGGAGAAAGGCACAGGTAAGGCTAAGTTAATGCTCACAAAGGAGAAAGTTCGAATAAAGGCCTTTAAAGTAACAGCTATAAGAAGAAGGGTTTACATTTAAGCTTTTCATCTGGTTCTAGTCTAGGAAGACTGTAAACTACCAACCACAACACATAAACCAGAGCTTGATAAATTGTCAAAGAAAGGTTATGCTGGCAAAATATAGAGGAAGATGTTGTGAATATTATTATAATTGGCATTGAGGTTGTTGTAATTGAAGAGACAGATTAAACTCTGAGGCAAGAGGCAGAAGAGCTTCCCTCACTGTGAGAGTCTATGAGAAATAACTCGAAGGTGCAGTTAGGGAGGTTCTGGACAGTCATTAGGCCAAGTGATAGATGGTGCTTACTGGTGAAGCTGCTATCTTCTTACAGGGAAGGGAAATCAGGACAATGTCTTGGTAATGACATTCCTGAGGAAAGGTTTCAGGTCCTTGAGAAAGGTATTCCCTGATACTGGCAGGATATTGGGTAGATTTACAACTCCCCCAAGGCCAAGAAAGGATATAAAATGTCAGGCTTTCTAAGAAAAAGACCACCAGTCTAAAAAGAAAAGGAGCCTGTTTGCTGAGTAAGAGAGAAGCATGTTTGATCGGTAGATAAATTGTGGAACAACACTCTCTAGATATGTACAACGCTTCTGACAGAAAACAGGGTTTTTGAACATGGTAAATATCACTGGCCTACAAGTAAGTTTCCTCAGGATTAAAACTGTGCTTTACCAAACAAACTGATCACCACTATGAGAAGTCAGTGCTGAGAAATATTCATATTAGCCTCCTTTAGAACAAGATTCTTGGGGCTGTTGCATCACAGATTGGCCTACAGCCTGTTATGTCTCTTTACCTTCATACATGCTAAAAAGAGCTGACAAAACAAACAAAACAAAAAAGAACCAGTTTCCACAGCAGCCTTTCTTACCTCATGAAGGCTGAGAAAAAGACAAATAGAACCCCACCCACAAATGCACGTGCATGCACACGCGCACATACACACACTCACGCTCACACATCTTTCTGCTTCCCTTGCAAACCTGACTACAGGCACATTTCCTAGATCACATAGTAACATATTAATTAAATTGAGTCTGTGGCCTCATTATGTTACCTGTCACTCCCTTGGAAACATTTAATGGCAGGTCTCCTGTTTTGTTGGGTGAGATATAAGCCTTTCTCTGTCCTGGATCTTGTTAGTTCTCACTCTGTGCCCATGGCTCTTCCAAGGACTTCACCTCCTGGCCCCTAACTTAAACCTCCCTCTTCCAGGGCCTGGACTTCTGCTTCCCTTTCCCACCCTGATCTCCATATAACGTACCTATTTTGTGAGGCTGGTCTCGTGGTCTTTTGGTCCAGGCCATCTCTCTTGGTTGGCATTTTCTCTCTTTTTTCTCCCTTTCCTCTTCTCTCTTATGTTCTGGTTTTGTCTCCTGGCCATGTTCAGTCTGGACTCTTTCCTCAACCTGCTTTCTCTCTGTAACTATAATAAAAACCTTTTCTGTACTTTAGGAGTAGTCATGTCTTTCTCCTTCTATTTCTTTTTAATTCATCTGGCGCTGAAACCAGGCAGTGGCATAAATGAGCTGCCTTCCATGGGATTTGGCCTCCCCAAACAAGCTACTGGTTTGACTCTTCTAAGTGATGCATGAATCATTAGTTTCCTCTGGTTTCTGCCACCCATCATATCTGACTTCAAATTCTATAGCCTTCCTCTTCAGTTGCTTTCTCCCTTTATGTGCTCTAACCAACTTTTTAGTCTATTCTACTCTTTCTCTCTTTCATGGAGTCTGTCATGCCCTCAAGAGTACCCACCAAGTACACTTCTTCCTCAGTACAGTGCACTAGCCAGGATATTTTAGCACCCAGTTTTCTAATTCTCTCAGATCATTTCTTTTGCCACCGCACAAACAAATGGCCACAAAATCTCTTACATCAAAATTTTCTCTGTTCTCCACTTCCAAAAGTCTCTTATCTCAGTGTGTGGTAGTTTTTTTTTTAACTCTTTAACTCTTGGGGGCCCGCCACTCTGCACCTCAATAATCTCATGGAGGTTTATTCTTTCTTATGAATGCCTGCTTTAGCTTGGCTTACCTCTAGCCAGCTTTCCTTAATTTAAATTATCCCATATACCATTTACCTCTTTGCTTTTGTCTTTTTCTATTCTATATGCCTTTTCTTGCTTCTTACTCCATGGCTTGCTGTATAGCTGAGAGGCTGACCCTTGGAGTCCTCTCTCCTTTTTTTGCTCTGCCTTTCACATTCTTCCCTTTCTATTTATTATCTCTGCCTGCACATCCTGTCTATTTCTCTCTCTTGCCTAGTTATTGGCTTTCTAGCTCTTTATTAGACCAATTGGGTGTGGATAAAGAATCTGTATAACCTGTAACAAAAAGCTAACTTAAAACTTATAACAAAAGGTTGATGATTCAAAACCCTAGACATAGGCAATTTTAATTTTCTACAACATACTATATATGTGATTCAACTTTTGTTTAGAATATTATATATATTATATATATTATAAATATATATATATATATAACTTGGATTCAACTCTTGTTTAGGACAATTGTTTAGGACAATTGTTTAGGACAATTGTTTTAAAATAGCAGCCATGTGACTTGACTCATCTTAGACAAGGACCCCATTAGAGGTGGAAGCAACCATATGACTGGCAGCAATCTTTACTAAAGTAAAAAAAAAAAAAAAAAACCATGCGATGTGACTTCAACATGATTTTAATATATTCACATCACATACATCAACTAAGGCAAAACCTATAAAACTTAGTCCTCCTGGGTCCTCTGCTTCTCCTTTTAGATGAAGGAAACATTGGCAGGTCTCCAAAATATTTTGGGTGAGTATGGATTTTTGTGTGATGAATTCCTAAGGTTAAAAAGGTCTACTCAGATTAACAAAGGCTACTATAGAGATTTACATCTAACAACTAGCTATTAAACAACAGGCTTCCAGAAAATTTTAAATAACAAGCAATATATTTGATAAATAATATATATTTAAAAATAAAATTTATAAATATCTAAGGCTATAAAAATATAATGATTAACATAAACTGACTTAGAAATGTATGGCTATCCACTTATGTCTTTGTTGTGTTCAACACAAGGCTTCTATAAAATTTAAATAAGGAGCAACATATGTTTAATAAATAAGGTTCACAAACTTAATTTAGCACTCTGTACATGTTTTCAAAGAAAAGTCTGAAGAAAGTGACTAAAAACAAGTTAGGTTTATTTAAACCACTCTACCAAATAGATAATCGTTCTCAAACTCTTTAGAGTTCTGTCAAATAAGGCACTTAAAGTGTTTGATGACAAAGCTTCCCATGATGGACAGAAATGCAAGCTCCTAGAAGGGACCCTAAGGTCTTCCAAAGAAATAATGGCACACAGACAACTCTACCTGGATAGTGGTAATGTTGTTTATTGAGCGATAAACTACCTCATGACTCACCTGTCACCAGAATCCTGCCTTAACTGTGGATACTTTTGAGTTGATTGACTTACTCTGTTTATCCAAGGTAGGTTAATTTTCTCAAATTCCTTTTCATAAAAATATTGATAAGACCTTCTGGATTTAACTGCAAAAGGCCAATGTTGTCCTGTGTATCAGCCAAAGACCAAGAACTTCTGCCCCTGACAAAGTTATTGAGAGAGTAACTGCCAAGGTAGTAGGAGTCTCGGTCATTTTTGCTGATAAATTGGCCTTTTAGTATATACTTCTTGCTATAATTTAACTTCAGATCTCTGGTGATATTGAAGGCTAACTGTAGCGGTAATGGAATGGCACCGATGAAATGGATTAATAAAAATGCTGCAGATACTCAAGTGGCTGCAGCAACAGAAACGCTCCAAGTCCCCAAGCGGCGGCATTGGGCTATGTGGCAGCAGGCGGCAAAGAGTGGGTACCGAGAGCAGCCAGTCCCAAGCAGGGACAACGCAGATCCCCAAATGTTTTCAGCAGTCCATGAGGAAAGACAAACAGATGGGCATGCCACGAGATCACACTGCAGGTCTCCAAAGGCGGCTGATCCCAGGCAGGGAATCACACAGCTGGCAAGAGACAGATGAATAGAATAGGCACGCCATGCAGAGTGAGGTTGGATATTTATTTAGTAGTTTATGGAAGGGAAAGGGAGAAGGGGAGAAGAGGAGAAGAGCAGAGAGGCAGAGAGAGAGAGAGAGAGAAGAGAGAGACAGAGGAAGAGAAGAGAGAGAGGGAGAAAGGAGAGACAGAAGCAGCCTCTTAGAGAGGGAGATGGAAAAGGAAGAGACTCAGGCTGCAAGCAGGAAGGAAGATCTGTCTGCCTCAGCAAATAGGGGAGGGAGTGGGCATGGCTTGTCTCTTAAAGAGATAGGACAGACCATTACAATCCCATCTCTTTTTTATAATAAAAAGGCAGGAAGTTAGGCACAACAGGTTAAAGGAACTGGAGTAGTGGATTCTCAAGACTGCTACCTGCTTTTTTGTGGGCATCATCTCTGTAGGGGCACCTGAGAAGGCTGGGTGCTACTTGCATCCTGGGGCAGCTGGTCTGTTTGTTCCTGTTCAGTATTTGTGGTACGGAAATGCCTGGTGTCTCTTACACCTGTTTAAGGTATTGGCAGAACAGAGGACAAAGTTAAGGAAAAACAAATTAGGATCAGGGAATTGATAGGGGTGTATCTGACCTGTTTAAGATGGATCCTTCAATTTGGCTCCCTGAACTCAACAAGAATTATTTGGGTTTGTGAAAACAGAAATTTTAGACATATAAGTAGCATATTTATGTCAGAATGACTGTAACAGGTATTTTTGCACAATGAAATGTATTTTTAAGACTATGGAAGGCAGCATGAGAGAGAAATTTGATTGCATGCACTTGTCCTCAAACCTTTATAACTTGCAGGTACACACCTTAATAACATGTATTTGTAATTTACTTAAATTTGTTTGGTAAGGCTGTCCTTTGATGCAGCACCCAACACCTGTCTGTGCTCTATACACTACCATACAGTTCGCAAGCTCCGGGCAAGGGGCTGGAGGTTGAAACACACAAAGACAGACAGACAGACAGAGAGACAGACAGAGACAGGGACCTCTAGTTACTGGAAAGAAGCCTTTTATTCAATAGCACCATGCAGGCTTATATACCCAACAGTCAGGTGGGCCAACAGGTGAAAACCTTATCCTCTCACGTGCTCGTGAAGCTGAGCTGGTAAACAATTATGACACAGCTTTCAGTAACTCAAATCAGAAGGAAAGGAAAGATCTCTAGCAGGGAAGAGCAGCTGGAGGCCAGGACTCCAAATGATCCCAACACTTTTAAACTGACAAAACCTCTCAGCTGTCAAACTACATCAGAGATCTCTGAGAAGGATAAAATTTTACTTGAGTTACTGATTAAAAAACGACAGAAAACTTACTTGGTTCGCACCTAAAGCTACTCTCCAGGATCCTCCATGGTCGCTGAAGGTTGTATTTTCCGTTTGCTGTTTAGCACAAGGCCTGCCAGTTTCCATAAGATCCTATGGTCTAAGAAATCTGTAGGAAGACAAGCCTGTCTTGAGCAGAGCAGCTAGGCTGTTGTTTCCAGCTATTGTGTCCACATCTGGAGATCTTCAGTTTAGGCCATGGTACCCAGTGGTCAGTGCTTGGCAGATGAAGAGTGAATTGAGGATAGATGAGGTTCTGTTCCCTTTGTCTTCTGTCTTCTTTGGGGGAAGTAGAGTGCTGCTAAGAGTTAAACTGTCTCTTTTTGCTATGAAAAGTTTTTTAATAATTAAATATTTAAATGCCATATTCCCCACATCTCTGAGCAGTTGAGGGCTGTTTATTAGGTGTAACTACATTATAGAATCTAGAATCTTCCTGGAGAGCTGGTTCCAAGCTTGACTGTATTGGCTCTCAACTTACCAGGTAAGATTTACACTCATAAAAAGACAGAAAGAAGAAAAACCTGATTGCAATAGATGGTTAACAGCAGAACTGACAATAGTAGAAAACATCTTAATATATTTTAAATGAGGGTTGGATTAAATATAAAGTATTTTGTAAGAGACTTAAAAGTACATACCAGTTTAAAACATGAGACTTATTGTTTTTGTAGTCTGAAATGAGATGCAATGAACAGACAACTATAATATTTAACAGTAAACATAGGTGCATTTAAGTTACATGTATGAACATACACATACAGAGTGAACAGAATTTGGGTGAAGTGAATGCTCTTGGTGGGCTCTAAGAAAAGCCTGACACTGCACAAAACACACATGCAACAGAGTCAGCAAGAGGAATTTAGAGACAAAAATATAAGTAATCTGGGGGACTAGGCAGGATACACTTTAGTAAAGAAGGTGGGATTTGGTTACCTGACCTGGCTCTCAGTTAAGATGGCAGTGAAGTCACCTGACCTCAGTCAAAATGGAAGCAGTCCCATGTTGTATGGAAAAACCACTCAGTTAAGATGGTGGTGAAGTCACCTGAACTCAGGCAAATGATGGTAAGGTCACCTGACCTTAGTGAAAATAGCAGTGGTCACATGTTGTATGGAAAACCCACAATTTTTGAGCTACATAGATTTTAAGCTTAATAATAAGCAAGACGTAGAAACATGATCTGCCCTGGGGCTGAGCCACCATGCCACAAGCTGCAAAGGGGAGCAAAAGGCTGGAATTGAAAATGGCTGCCTCATGGATCTGACCAATCTTGTTGGCAACAGTAGCAGTGGCAGAGACAGTTTGAGGAAACTCCTTCCATTTGCCTGTGCACTGACAGTAGTTAGAAAGCTCCCATAAATTAGAGCTGGCAGGACACTGGCAGAGAAAGGGTATGAGCTGAAGAAGTAGGGCATTAAGGCTTATGATTTTAGGGACTCTAAAAGGCATCCATCCCAGGTGGGGATGGACATGAATGACTTGCTACCCATAGCTGAAACCATGAAAACCCATGAAAAACAGTGTGCACTGGGAGATGTCTCTTGGCTGTGGGCAGGGTGTGAATTGGCCCAAACATTACAGGACCCATGAGAGAGCATCCTCACCCACGAATGGGATGTTATGGCCTAGCTGGATCCGGTCGGGGCAACTCGGAAGCCAGAGAGGCCAGAGGCTGCTCTGAGTGGCCTTTCACGGCCAGGGAAAATGAAAAGAAAAGAAAAGAAAAGAAAAGAAAAGAAAAGAAAAGAAAAGAAAAGAGAAAGAAGAATCTGAGTGACCCTGGGCCTCCAGTCATGGGTGGATAGGCCCTGGGCCATTCCAAACACAATTTTGGCTAAAGGAAGCAATCCAGAGATGAATGTCAGCAAAGGGCTCAAACACCCCCATTTTCAGGAACACCAGAAGATTGCCAGGTCCTCACTGGTTAATTCCTAGGATACGGAGAAACGGTTAAGCTGACCAGAATGGGGGAAACTCACCAATTCAAGCTGGTAGTGTGCATAGAAATCACTCTGTAGAAATCATGCTCAGACATATGAACACATGGTTGCTGTAGAAAAAAAATACGTGGATGCAGATCCTAACCCCGGGCTAGGGGCTCGAGGTGGGAAAGCCTCCTGAGTCTCACAGCACCAATTAATGGAACGACACCAATATTTTTTCCTTAACTTTGTCCTCTGTTCTGTCAATACCTTAAACAGGTGTAAGAGACACCAGACATTTCCATACCACAAACACTGGACAGGAGCAAAGAGACCACCTGCTCCAGGATGTGACAAGTACCCAGCCTTCTCAGGTTCCCCCCCAAAGATGACACACACACAAAAAGCAGGTAGCAGTCGTGAGATTCCGCTGCTCCAATTCCTTTAACCTGTGGCGACTAACCTCCTGCCTTTTTATTATAAAAAAGAGATGGGAATGTAATGATCTGTCCTGTCTCTTTAAGAGACAAGCCATGCCCACTCCCTCCCCTGTTTGCTAAGGCAGGCAGATCTTCTTTCCTTCTTGCAGCCTGAGTCTCTTCCTTTTCCATCTTCCTCTCAAAAGGCAGCTTCTGTCTCTCCCTTCTCTCTCTCTCTCTGTCTCTCTGCTCTTCTCCTCTTTTCCTCCTCTCCCCTTCCCTTCCATAAACTACTAAATAAATATCCAACCTCACTCTGCATGGTGTGCCTATCCTATCTGTAGTGTCTGGCCTCTTATTGGCCACGCCCACTCCCAGCTTCCAGCCTCTGACCCTAACTCTCTGCCTCTCTTCCTCTTCCGCTCTCACGGGAGCAGCAGCTGCTTCTCTCCCCTCTCCCCCCTTCCCTCTATCTCCCTGTCTCTCTCTGTCTCTCTTTCCATCACCCATCTAATAAATGTTTAACTCTTCATAGTGCGCCTACCCAGCTCTCTTTGGTCCGTCCGTCCGTACCGCCGCACAGCCCATATGGGGACCCGGAGACTAGCCGCGTGGCTGCCCGCCCGCCACAGAGACCACGTGGTCTGGGGACCTGCAGCAAGCTGCAGCAAGCTGCTGGGTCACCCCTTCTTTTAAAAAAACACAACACTATCCATCTGTCTCTCGCCAGCCGCGTGATTCCCTGCCCTGGACCAGCCAATTTTGGAGACCTGTGGCATGGTCTTGTGGCATGCCCATCTGTTTGTCTTTCCTCATGGTCTGCTGCAGACACTTGGGGAACAGCATTGTCCCTGCCTGGGACTGGCTGCTCTCGGGACCCACTGTTTGCTGCCTGCTGCCAGATGGCCCCACTGCCGCCGCTTCGGGACTTGCAGCATTTCTGTTGCTGCAGCCACTTGGGTATCTGCAGCATTTTTATTAAACCATTTTATTGGTGCCATGGCATTTCAGTAGATTTATGTTAAAAAGAGCAAACAAAACAGCTCCTTGCTGGAAGGCAACAGCTTTCTCTTCAGGTCATTTAATATGTAAAATCCACCCTACTTTTCTCCAGCCTCCTTAATAGAAAGGCTGACACAGATTACCTTGCTTATAGACTTCACTCTGAAAGAGTGAAACTTACAAAACAGGTTTTAAAATGTTTCATATTTCATTCCCTCTCCATGCTATTGCTATACTATAAAAATTAGTAGTTTTAATATTAATCAACAAAATTCTAATAAGCCAGTAATCTAGACGGGGTAAGGCCCTGCTATTTTTTATCATAGTCAACAATCTCAAAATTTTGAAGTTCCTTTGGATGCCTTCTAAGTATAGAATTAAAAGTGCTTCTCAATTATGCTAAAAACATCCTTGCTCAAGTTATATATCCAGCCATCTGGAAAGAGTGTTAATGCTTTTAACCCAGAATAATTTTTGGTCCCCAAGCTTTTACTATGACTCAAAAGCACGATTCTACTGCTTTTTTTTTTCTATGTGGATTTCATTGCATATTACAAACTGTGGTAATGATCCTAAAACTTCCACACTGTAGGTGTAGTCATGGCACCCTCTTTTTATTTCATGTTTCCATTCACATTGTCCTCCTGATGACCATACTATCTGAATACTAATAACTCTTAATATAGCTCTCACCTAAGAACGATCCTTCTCCATAGTTTCCTTTTTCCTGAAAACTGTCTCTCCTCTCCATTCCTATTATGTAATTTTAGGTCCAAAGTGGCTTCCCAAAATGGCTATTCTTGTGACAATGTTCTAAACAGGAAGACTTTGGCCACATAAACAGGAGAATTGCCATTCAGTAACCAGAGACCTAAAGGTGGGTTCTATTTATCAGAAGTCTCATTCAAACCTCCAGGACCTTAACCTTACCCTAAAAGTCAAATACCACAGGCAAGGGCACCTACTTCCTTGGTCAATTCAAACAGTCTGTGTGAGCCCAATGTCCCCCATGATGCTCATTGTCATGTAAAACTTTTTTGTTTTTTCCCCATTTTGCTCTTATCTCTGCTCTGTCCCACGGGAGAGAAAGCCTTGCTTGGCAGTTTGAGGCTGCATAAACCTTTCTTACTACCCACAGAGTGCTCCAGTTTTGTGGTTTTGCTGGGCACTTTTTTACACATAACAGTCTCTGCTTTATTGTTATAACTTATATTTGATTTTACTGTAATCATTCAGTATTATCATTGTTCGGCACTTACAAGTCTCATGTTTAATATTAATATATATGTTTGATATTCAAAAATCTGCAAATATATTCATTAAAATGAACCTAGCAAATTATTCTATTAGAATAATATCTTTTGTCAAAGTAGCACAAGCTTTTGTTCTGGAATACTGTTTATGTCTGAAAGCTCTTCATTTTAAAAATGTCAATTTGGAAATTTCTGCACTATGTATTGATTACACATTTTAAGGTATAACAAATTCAAGACCAAATCCAAAATAAATGTTGGGCAGCAATTTACCCACAATCTTGTAAGCACAGAAATAATATCTTCTCACTGTCTTTTGTGACCTAGGAGACCATTCTCTGCTCTGAGTTGGCTTACCCATTGCTTTTTTCATGTACTCTTTTTGTAGTGTGTCCAGTGTGCAAGCAATTTCTTGAACTAGAGAGTACTTTGGCCTGGTAGCCATGGAAACTAATTGAAGCAAACAGCACACTGGTATGTAGGTCTTTGGAATGGTAATGGAGCTGTTAAAACTCCCTAGTAAAAGCAGGCATAGGCAGGTCACAGATTCCTCTCCTGGAATTCCTAGCTCTTACTGCTTCCTGCCCTTCTGCCCCTCCTACCAGTTGCAAGTGATTTGGGGAGATTACAATACACGTATGGGTTCCTTAGTTGATAATGGGACTTCATGGGTCATCTTTCACATGATTGCTATCTGTTGGTGGAGTGGGGGTTTAAAGCAAAATTTTGGGCTCACCCACAATCCTATTAGTAATCCCAATAACTCATTAATTCACTAAATTGGACTTTGTTAGAATCCTTTCTTTGGTACATGCTTGGTGCCCTATCTGAAGCAAATATATATTTGTTCAAGTCACTCCGGGAAAAGTTAATCCCAAATATTTAATCTTCTTTTCCTGTCCTCTGCACTAGGATAAAAACAGACCCATGCTATGGCTATCACCCCATACATCAGAGCCTCTGGCCATAGCCAACACCTAAGAAATGTTTCTTAGGTGTAGGCATGTTGTATGTCAGCCATCTTGTACTAAAACCAAAATTCATTATAGAAAACAAAAGTTATGAGTCTTGTAAGTTGAGTGTGAATATTGAGGTTCCATGCTGCCCAGTTGGTAACAGAACATATTTAAATTTTCAGGATGCTCTTATCTAGATATTTTGTTCTTTGATTTGGACCTAGTTAGAATGTTATATTATTTTACAGGCTGGAACAGGAAACTACAGTCTCTTCTATATTTTCAGAATAAAAATATACTTAAAATTTGTTCAAATACCATTGAATTTAGGAATCACATATTTTCATTTCCCTTTACCTTCTTACCTTTCACTTGTTCCTTAACCTCCCTTCCTTGTTCCTTTAATAGAAACACAGATGGCAGAAGTCATGAGCTAACGGATGTCTGAGAGTGACAGTTTGTATTTGTCATATGCTTAACTTAGTTTCTCAAAGTGGTTTTTAAAATCTCATTAAAATGTAAAGTGCTTATTCAACATAGATACTCGATCGTATAATTTTATTGTATACATGTAGACACTGAGGATCATAGAATTCATCCAGAAAAAAAAAAAGCCAAGTTAATGACCAGGTATGAATTGATCCTCATTACTAATGAACATTTCCTTATTTACACATGCATCACTGCCCTTCATTTTAGAAAAGCACTCATGGATTTTAGTGAACTTAGATAAAGAATGTAGGAAATCCCATGGAAGATTAATATCTTCAGCACAAAATGTTGTAAATTAGTACATCTCCAAAATTCTGCCAGTGATACCCTTATTGTGCCTTTGGGGTTGGTTTTATTCTGCGTGTATTACACAATTGCAACAACAATTGTTTTCACAGATAATGCTTTTAGGTGGCAAATTTAATGAAACTTTTTCAGGGAAGTGTCTTAAAATGTCATGTAAGTGAAAGGCATAACTATTCATTTAGCTTAAAAGCCTTTTTTATAATATCTAATTCTTTCCAGTCTTTTATGTAATTTCAGAAATTCAATTTCCCATTCATCATTGTCTTTGATTTGGACTGCTAAATCAGCATGGTGAACCTAATGCTACAGTATAAAAGTGGTCAGGAAAGCAAAGTAAGTGGAAAGAAAATAATTAAATTAAAATGATCAACTTTGCCATCTAAAATATCAACAGAAAAAGATAACATTGAGGAAGAAGATGCATTTTATGTAATCTTGCAAATCATCTCTGTTCTTAGTTTTAAAAATACAAAGAGATTTCAGGGAGAGCTAGAACAAATCCTGCCTGGGAAGGTTTATGTACTTGCTAGAAATCCCCACCAAGATGAATATTGTTAGGCATACCAGTTGGGCCCAAAGGACTCCATGAAGTGAGGACAAAATTACCTTTCAAGATCAATCAGAAACAAACTTTTGCTGAGCCCATGCCAACATTAATACCAATCCAGGCATACACTACACTGTGCAGTCATAATGATGTCACTTTCAAATGGAAACATGGAGATAGGCTGGTGCAATGCAAAACTACAAAAGTTTTTAAAGCCCAGGGTCTTACATTCACTCAAAGTATCATTAGTAAATGGAAATAAATCAAATAATGGAGAGCCAGCTAGAGATTAAAAAACATGTACAGACCAGAGGAAAAAATGTAGTACCTCCTGGAGGCATCTCTCTGAAGGGCTCTTCCACCAGAATGAATTATGTAGTTAATTGACATTTATATGTGACTATTATTTTCTATTTTAATCAGGTGAATATTTCTGTGTGTTATTGAGTTTGACCTTTGATGACCTGGGGTCAAGCAAATAAAAGCAATGGAGAAAGAAATGTCTGAAAGTTACACAGATTTCAAAAGAAGATCCTGCAACTCTTTTGCCTGAGTTATGTTTTAGCCTCTTTCACCCTATATGAGACATAACTACATATATTTTCTAATATTTTTCTGAATACAAAAATATTATCAAATATAGATTGCTAACATGTAACATATATGTCAAATGATAAATTATTTTAGTTTTTGTCTTTGATAATTTCGAGCATGTATATAAACATTATAATTATTCTCAGCCTCAACTCTCATTCCTCTCATCCTTGTCTACTTTCCCCTTCTTTACAAAGCTCTCACAACCACCCCACTCTACCCATCTGCCTATCAGCTACTCTGTCCACTGCACAACTAAACAGCACAAGGAGTCTAACCCAAAACTCCAGGCAGGCTGCCCAGATACATTCTATCTGCCTGCTTAACATATCAACCACCCCACCTACACTGCTGTCCCAACACTGTGAAGAATCAACTTGAAAGTCCAGTAGACACTGCCAGAGCCTTTCCCTGCCACTGGTGTAGGAGGTTCTTCTGTATTTGTGTTGCTTTCATTGGTGAATAAAGAAAACTGCCTTGGCCTTTTGATAGGGCAGAAATCAGGTAGGCAGGGTAGACAGAACAGAATGCTGGGAAGAAGAGAGACAGAGAGCCGCCGCCATGAAGCTGCCAGGTCAGACACGCTGAATCTTTCCCGGTAAGCCACGACCTCATGGTGACATACAGATTATTAGAAATGGGTTGAAGAGTTACCCAATAAGAGGCTAGAACTAATAGGCTAGGCAGTAATTTAATTAATACTATTTCTGTGTAGTTATTTTGAGGGTTAAGCTAACCGGGCTGCTGGAGCTGGGCAGCAGGATGGGCCTGCCGCTCTGCTCCTTACAACATGCCATCTCCCCTAAATAGACACAATAGAACCATAGACTACTGTGCTCCTTACCCTGGGTCTCCAATAATAATGACCGCAAGTCTGGTCTCTTTTCAACCAACCTCCAGTGAGGGTGTTGTGTCCCATTACTATGAACATTGTCTACTGCCACTGTGACCCCAACTTCTATTACCCAAGGGGCATAAGCATAACCCAGTAATCTCTTCACTAATTTCTGAATATCTGCACAAGATTTGTCAAAGCTTACAGAAGGTTTACTCCTAGGCTCAGAATTTCACTTATACCTAGCTTAAATGTAATGAATTCTGACACACCATTCACATCTACACACAGTGGCCCCAAGCCTGAATACCAAGAACCATTCATCTGGTCCATAAACTGACATGTTGGGATTACAACAAACAGGGCCCTCATATCTGCTCATAGAGTATAAATCCACATCAAGAAACACTATAACTGACAACTCTGCATGCCTAGAACCTATCCACAATATAAATAACCTGAATACCAATATGGCTTCTCTGGAGATTACTATACCCAGTGTAATGTTCTATGACAAAAGCAATTTAGCTAGTACAAAGGCAATGATTTCAAAATCACAATTATTAATATATTCAAAGAACTCTGAGAAGATATGAACAAGTGTCTGGAAGAGGATCATGAAAACATTAACAGTTGAATAAAATAATGAAAATAATTAAAGATATAGAAATGAAACTGAATAAGGAAATAATGTCCCTAAAAGATGAAAATAAATCTTGAAATAACCAAATTAATACAGTCCTGGTTCAAAAGAAGGTACGACTATCAGGTTTCTAGGACAAAGTAGAGTAAATGAATAACTCAGTCAAAAATGTAAATTAAATAAAATTAGGAATAAAACATTCAGGAAAACTGGGACAGAATAAAAATGAAATCTACAAATTATAGGTATAAAAGAAAGAGAAGAAATCCTGATCAAAGACACAGAAAATATTTTAATAAAACAGTAAAAAAAAAAACCCACTACAAATCTTAGAAAGAGATACAGAAATTGAAATAGACAAGACCAGAAAAGAAACTTATCAGGACACATTATAATCAAGATATTAAATGTAGATGACAAAGATTATTTAAAGGCAAGAAAGGAGGAACAAATCATCCATAATGTAAGCCCATAGAATAACATCTAAAGCTGGTTTTGGTGGTGCTCACTTTTAATTCCAGCACTCAGAAGGCAGAGGCAGGTGGACATGTATGAGTTCAAGGTCAGTCTGAACTGCAGAGAGAGTTCCAGAAGAGGCAGGGATACTCTGAAAAACTGTCTAAAAAACAAAACAAAGCAAGAGCAAAAGAATATAACACCTGAATATTCAATGTAGATTTCAAAATCCAGAATGACCTGAATTGATGTTCTACAAGTTCTGAAATACTGTAGATACTATATCTAGGAAAATTTAAAGTAAAATGTAAATATTTCCAAGACAAACAAAAAGGAATTGATGATTTTGTGACCACTATATCAACTCTATAAAGGATATTAGAAGTAATACTTCACTCTGAAATGAAGATAAAGCAAACCCAAGAAAAGATAAAAAATATATATTATCTCAGAAAGTTTAATTCTCAAAGGGTTATTATAAATATTGTTTCCAAAGTAACAGTAGAATTACTTTTCACATATTTATATATATTTGTTTTGGTTTATGACATACTGGTTTTCTTAGATCTGTATGACTATAGCCTGAGAAATAAGAAGAAATTTCTTTCTCATGACAGTACAGGCCATGACTTTGGATATCTCTAATATTAAAACAGAGGATTCCAAGGAATATAAAATTAAACATGTTTTTATTATGTATCTGTGGGCATAAGGGCAAATCTTTCTAATATAGTTAGGAAATCTTTTTTTTTTTTTTTTTTGGTAAACTGGTATTTGTAGCTCTTCCTCCAGGATTCATGAGTTCACTAACTCTGTGTAGTTGGTCAGATTTTCAGTACCAGGAATGGTTTCCTTCTTGTTGAACAGGCCTAAAGGCAAATTAGATAACTCTTGGTTACCACCAAGTTATAAATGTCACTATTTCATCCTTGGTGTTTGCATGCTGGATCAGTTTGTAATCTACCAATAAGGGGTCCCTTTTCACCACTCCCTCTCCAGTCTTTGTTCTTTTTTTTGGTTTTGTCAATTTGGGATAAGACGAAATCTTAAAATTGTTTTGATTTTCATTTCCCTAATTGATAGGGCAATGATCATTTTTTGAGATATGTCCATCCATTTCTTCTTTTCAGAATTCTCTGTTCATATCCCAAACCCATTTTGTTGCTGTTACTACCCCTCATCAAAGACACTTTTTTTTTGGACCAGATGGAAATCAATACAGAAAATCACAACCAATGAAAAAGCAGAGAACAACAGAACCCGTGATACTCAGTCACCACTGATATATCTGTAGCATAATTCTTACACTTAAGGCTTAGGGATCATTGTGGAATAGTGTACAGAAACATTGTAAGAACCAGAGTCTCAAGGAATTTTCTGTGAGACTATGTCAACTAGAAATATCTGAAAGCCTATACCTATGAATCTCAACAACATAGATCCCTAAACAATACCTAAAAAAGGAAGACACAAATTGGCATGGTAACAGGAAGGGGAAAAGATAATGGAGCCTCAAACCTACACAAAGAAATATTAGCAACTGGAAAATGCTGACAGAATAAAAAATGGCCTCCCCTCAACTGGTTATATAATATCAAGTGGTCTGCCCAGAGATAATACACATACAGCAACATTAAATGGACTGAATATGTAAGCATGTTGTATTTATATATTGAGGAATATATATGATGCCCACATGTATGTAACTACAATTAATCATATAGAGGCCATTAATTTGACAGAGAGCATGGGACAATGCATGAGAAACATAAAGTCAGGAAAAGAAAGGGAAAAACTATTTAATCATATTATAATTTTTAAAATGAAAACTATTATTATTTCTTTTATTGAAAATAGATTCCATTCTCATACAATATATATTGATTATAGTTTAGTTCCCTCTACTCTGCCCAGTTCTTCTTCATGTCCTTCCCTCTGTATAACTCTTTTCTCTTTCTTATTAAAAAAGAGAAGGCTTCTAAGAAAGAGATAACAACCAAATATGGCAAAACAAAATATAGTAAGAAGAAGCAACTCCACAGGAGCAGAAGAGTCCCAAGAGCAGGCCCAAGAGACAGAGATCCACTCTTTCTTACACTCAGGAGTGCCAAAAATCTTAAGCTGAAAGCTATTACACATATGCAGAGGACCTGATGCAGATTCTGCAGGCCTTTTGCTTGCTGCTTCAGTATCTGAGCTTTGCTCAGTTGGATCACAGAGCCTTGTCCTCCATCCCCTCTGGCTCTTACACTCCTATTGTCTCCTCTTTCTGAGGGTTCCCTGGGCTCTGAGGTGAGAAATTTGATGGAAATCTCTGTAGTAACGTATAGCTGTGAGTCTCTGTATCTGTTCCCATCTGCTGCAGGACTAACCTTCTCTGATAATGACTGAATAAACACTGATATATAAGTATAACAGGATATCATTAGGAGTCATTTTATTCATTATTTTGTTAAAGAGTAGTAGTGTTTGGTTTTACCCTACTCTCTCTAGGTAATCTCAGATCGTTGGTTATCCATGCAGTACTGGGTATGGGTTCCTTCTAAATTTTTATGGCCTTAGAATCAAATCAGATATTGGTTGGATACTCCACAAGTTCTGTATCATATTTTGCAAAAATATTTTTCAAACAGTATAAGTTGTAGGCCAAATTTTATAGGACAGATTTTGTGGCTGGGTTGGTGTTTATGTATTACTTTTAGTAGCATGCAAAATACCTTCCTGTCCAAAAAACTAGAACATAGAGGTGAAGGCTCCATTTAGCCACCAGCTCGACTTCTCCATGTTTCATGAGTTGTGTGGGTGTTATCATCAGCAGTAAGGACCCACTGTCAGTTTGTGAAGAGCAACACTTTGTCTCAGGAAAAGCCTGGATTGTTTGGGTTTTCCATGGGACCCTCTTGGTCAGCAAATCAATTGAATTAATGACAGACCTGCCACAGGAAGCCTCATTCAATGACAGGAGATGGCCAGTTGAGATTCCATATCCCCATTATTAGGAGACCTCATTAGGATCACCTTTATATATTTTTGGAAGTTTCAGTTCCACTAGGTTTCCATATCATCCCTCAACTGCCCTCAATTTAACCTATCTCTTTCCACATTCTCTTCCTCTTCCCTTTCTCTCTTCCCACTCCACATCAGATCCTCCCATTTCCATCTCCATCCACCCCAGTCAAACCATAAAATCTATCTATTCTATTTCCCTTTCTGGGGAGATCCACGAGGCCCCTCTCAGACCTTTCCTCTTTACCAAACTTCTCTATGTGTATAAATTATAGATGAGTTGCCATTTACTTAACAGCCAATGTCCAAGTATAAGCAAATATGTACCATATTTATTCTTACCTTATTGAGGGTATTTTTTTTCTAGTTTCATGCATCTTCCTGCAAATTTCATGATGTCAATATTTTTAAGAGTTGAGTAACACCTCATTGTTTAAATGTGGCATGCTTTCTTTATTCATCCTACTGTTCAAGGACATCTAGGTTGAAAAAACTAGCATTCAAAGAAGAGACAAGCCCAAGGTAAATTGCCTGTATTTATAGGCACACACTAATGATTTTTTTTTGTGCGTGTGTGTGTGTGTGTGTGTAGAACACGGAAATTGGTGGAAAAATTGTGCAGTGTCTGCCTAGAAAAAAAAAACTTCTGAAATGAGACAAAAGTTAAATAAAAACACAGTCTGTTACAGGAGATAAATAATGTTCCACCCAGGATATACCCCAGACCCCCACACACCCAACCACACACACACACACACACACACACACACACACACAACCACCAACACCAACAAATACCACCACGAACAATAACTGCAGCCAAGGTTTTGACAATTTGTTAAAATAAAATTGTTCTATATTTCCTTTACTTCACTAAACTTTGCCAAGAACATAAACATAATTTATAAATTATGCTCATAGGGCTTCTCTTCTGTGTGGTGTGCACAAATAATTACCTGACATGTTCTATTACTTTAATATTGACAATCTAGTTTCTTTTAAATTGTGAAAAAAATGAGTATCTTAAATAAAAAGTGCTTTTCTGTCTCATATTCCTTGGTCTATATTTAATTTACCTGGTAATGATATATATTTTAGCTTTTTATATTAGTATTATGTGTCTATAGTTATGTACTATGTTTCTATCTTTTTTTGCTAATAATGGTTACTTTTGAAGACTGTACTCAAATAGTACATAGACAGTGCATATCAATAAAGTGAAATATTATTGATCTCAAAATAAAAGACAACATTTTTTATCAAGTTTGTATTACGAAGACTATTTTTTTTTTGTAAAAGAGGAATACAGAAGACCTAAAATTTAGCATGGAGAAAATGTCACTACCCAAACCTCAAAACCTTATTATGTTTTTTCTATTTTTGTGTTTTTTCTATTCTATCACTGTTCACAAACATACAATATTTTTAAATTGCCTCATTAAATTATAAATTATTTTATAAAATATTTCTTTCATTTTAAAAATTATGTTGTGTTCATGCATATGGGGGCATGGACTGAGGGAAAATTGTGGGAGGTAAGTCTAACACTCCATGTGCATTCTGAGTATCAAGCTAAGGTATTCAGAAATGGTCACACCTGCTGTGCAAATGTACTGGTAATAAGCATAGATTCCACTTAGTAATTTCAAAATAGCTTTCAATGTATATTTTAACGTACATATATATGCATATGTATGAAATGAGGGCAAATAAGTACACATATATCATATTTAAAGGCAAATATGAAGGATTTAATGAAACCAGAATTCAGAAAACATAAAATGTGACAAATTAATAAAAATGGGAAAATTTGTGGAAAGTAATTTTAAGAGAAATATGAATGCTCTTTTTCATATATCAGTTATTTGTCTTTTACGTATTAGCTGATTTTTAAAGGAAAGATTAAGTGTTTAGATGGATCTTATTTGTCCATGGAGGACAAAGTTAATGACATTTTAAGTTTCATAATTACTTTATAATTATGTTCTCAATGAAGCACACATTAATCAAGCTGTATGCTAACTGGATGGAAAGGAGTGACTGGAGCCATTTTGAAATGATCAATGTAACAATTAAAATGTGTTTCAAATCTCTACTGTTTTATGCTTTTCAAATACTTCTATTTAAAATGCTGTTTAAACAATTAAAGTAGTGGCCTATTTGATTGACAGAGATGGCCATGTGTCCTTTCCAGGTATAGTATGAGTAGCTATTGATTGTGTGTCATGTTGGTGAGTTCACAGTGTGGGTGTGAGAATATAGTTCTGAACCTGAGACTCACAGTTGTACCAGCATATTGAGAATATTTTAATTAGCAGGAGAATGAGTTGTGTGAGGGAGCTAATGTCATAAAATTAGGTCAAAGCAAATTTATAAGCTACTCCCCATTAGAGAGTTATAGTTTTCCATGATTACTTAGGAATAGCTGGAGGAACAATCCACAGTGAAACATCTTTTGATGCCATTTTGATATTTGCTTTCTGTAATAATCAGGCAGTTATAGTTTAGAAACTTTAAGTGAGAAACATGTTATATTTATTTAACTAATATTTGTTGAAGTCGATGTTTTATTTGATCCATGTTTTCTATACTTTTCTGTTTTGTTTGCTAGGGTATGTGCTTTTGTATATCTTTGTATGGAGATATGATAGACAAAAACTGTGTATTTTTAAAATGCACCGCATAATGTCTGTTATTGGCATGTGGTGTACTACCATTTATGGCAATACTCAGCTCCATCAGCATTTCGCTGGCTTTTCTTTACTTGTCCTCGTTCTGTCTATTAGATGATGCCAGCTCGAGGAAAGGCTTCTAGTCTGCCTATGCAAGCTAGCTTCTTTCACACATTTACCTTAATACAGTTTATTCATTTTCTACTTTCTGGACACAATATTGTTTCCTGAATGCTGGGTCTGTCTGACTGTTCTCCTGTTGTTTTTCACACAACTGAGGTAGAATTGTTTTGAATCATTGTCAAGAAATTGGTAGATTCATATCTAGCAAGAGCTGTTTTGTGGACTTGTTTCCTTTATATATTATATTTTTTTTCCATAAATCTTTGTGACTCATGGTATCCTGAATTGATGTGTGTGTTTTTAAGGATATTGTTAAAGGAACCTACTGCATACCAAAATTAGGACCATAAAAAAGTTCAAGACTTCAAGAAAGCTATTGCCCATGTAATTCTGGAAAGTAGATACCACCTGCTCTAGGTCATGGAGGTTAGAGACAAGCAAACTGATTATCTTACAAGCTACAGTTTCAATGCAAAAATTGACTCTCGTTACCTGCACAGCACCATTCTCCTACTCTTTGATACCAAGTTATGTGGTATCAAAGAGAGGCTCTCTCTCTCCATTTTGAGGCCAATCTGTATATATTCCTGTTTTTTTCCTTCACTTATTTCTTTAAAAAGAATCTCCTTTTACTATCTTCTCACAATGGTTTTAACAGGTAAGGTCCCTTCCTAAAGTCCATTTACCTAAACTCATGGGGTTTATTTAAAAGCATTTATTTTTTGAATACAAAGCATAGAAATTTTAATTTCAGACACTGGAGTTTAGTGCTAGTGTTTCTGTCTGTTTATATCTTTGATATCCCATCTTTGTAGTAAAATTATTTATTAGTGTTTGCACATCTTTCCTTTGGTCTTTAAATATAAGTTAACATCATTTCAGAACATGAAACTGCTTATATTCAATCTTTGTATCATGCCTAAATTTGGGTCTGAAAATTGTTTTCTCTCTTCGTTTCTTACTTGAGTTTTGGTGTTCATGTCAGCATAGTTAGAAAGTTGAGTGTGCTGTATAAGTCAATAAACACTGAGGTAATTGGACTCTTACATTGGGTTAATTAGAGTAATCCTCTCAGAATGTGCACCCTGCTTAAAGTATTTTGTTGTTTCAAACATTGTTGTACAGTGAGCATATAGTGAGCATGTTTTCAACTTCTCTATTCTTGTTGTGGAGTTCTTGTTTTGCTCCTGTTCCTTAGAGGCCATCTCTCTTTTCCAGACACCCCAGCTGTAATGGAGTTTTGCTTCTAAAACCATATTAGGGTTTTGGTTTGTATGAGAAAGGAACTAATGCTCTTTTTTCTGGAGGACAAGAGTGCTTGTGCCTTGTCATGAGTTAGGTGTCCCAAATTTGCTCTGCTTTTCTTTCTCGAGACTTTTGTTTCTCTTAACATCCATATGCTCACTTCTAATTTCCAAATAACAGAATGTAGATACACTTAGATATGAATAAAATATACTGATTAACTGGGCACTATTTCTCAGTCATAAAAAGAAATTTTAACTCACATTGAAACATCAGGATTTGCATTTATAAACAAAAGGCCAGTATGTGTAGGAAAAGGATTCATGTAGAAGCTTAGGATAGAGGCCTCAGAAGAAGTCAAATATACAGAACCATGAATTAGAGTTGCAGTGCCTATTGACTAAGCACTGAACAATATGTTGACAGTTCTTCTGTTGTTTAAACCTATTGCTGTTTATCATTATAGCACTGGCTAACAATCCAGGCAGGAATATAGGCAGGAGGATTGATTTCCCATCTTTCAGTTGAAATGAAACTTGCCCAGATTTTCCTGGTCATCTTTTTGTTTACTCATCAAACCACTGCTTGGTAATGGAGAAGACTTTGAGTGGTCATTCTCACCAACTGAACTTTCGTGGCCCAGGTTTTCTTCTGTTCTATGACAGGGAATCTATAATAAGAAATCTGCCTGCCTATGGTTATACTCAACCAGAAAGTTTCACTGTTGTGATAGCACCAAATCACTCCACAGACATTTTCAAAGTGTCTCTTTCCATTCCTTTCAATTGGCAGAGAGTGTTTGCCTTCTTACCGAGACCTGTAAAAAAGGCTCTGCCCTTGCTCCTTCTATAGGGTTTTTCTTTCTTTTTGAGGTGCTCATTTGTCTTGGTATGTATAAGTAAGTAGTTTCCTCAAAATCATTTACCTTTTACATATTCAAGGGTTTTTTTTAGTGTTTCTTATTTTAAATACAGGTTCTATTGAACTATATGAGGATTTTGCCAACATTTTCAAAGTCATTAAGGCTTGCATATTTCTACATAAACTATATCTCGTTATCAAATTCAATTGCAATTATAAAAATAGAAACATCATACTACACTGCATAGTTAGTTCTTTTTCCATGGTTACACCATGTTTTTTAATCATATTCAAATCACTTAGAAAAATGACCCCTTTCCACTGTGTCACTGACCAGTGAAACATTTCCAAGCAAGAATAAATGTTGTTACTTCTGGAACTGGAGGCTAAAAACAATGAAAATGAGAATAAAAATCAGTCTACAGAAATGAGAAGAGCATATCATTGATTGTATTCTATATCATTTTAGTGGCATCTCAATTGTATTTTAATAAATAAAGACTGCCTGAAGATCTGAGAGTAAAACAGTCCCACTGATCAGCGTTACAGACCAGATTATGGTAACGCACACCTTTAATCCCAGTAGCCATAATGACACGCACCTTTATTCCCAATAGCCACATTAGTTGCCAATAAAACTGGGTGGTACATGCCTTTAACCCAGCCCTAGAGAAGAATATAAGATGAGGGGAGACAGCTCTCAGACACGTCTCATTCTGAGATTCCTGGAGGCAGGATCACCATTTCAGACTTTGGTCGAGGTGAGAACGAGTGGCTGTCTGCTTTGCTTTTTGGATCTCCAGGTTGAACCCCAGTTTCTGACCCTGAATTTCTATTAATCATGCTCTAGATCATGTAAATGTCTCAGTTTTTATTATTTTAGATGTTACTTCCTAGCATCCATATCCATATGTGTGCTTCCATATCCTTCTCAGTGTACCTGTTTTCTTTTATTTCTATAGAATTTGTTTCAGGTGTTTACAATAAGATATGTCTCACAGATAATTATCATAGAAAAAAGTCTTATGACTCATTTATTACAAATTTTCACATCTATTTTCTATTTCTTTGGAATTTTTATTTATCTCACTATTATATTAGAGTTTGCACACCCTTAAAATTTGTTTATGGAGAGCAAATATTAAAAGAAGGATGCTCAGCTGAGGTATTTGAAACTGGGACGGGGTTCAGCAGCTCAGTCAAATGACAGTCATCTGAGCCAAGTATGCTACTTAGATGCATAAGTTGTTAACTTTCCCTGGAAATATGTCCTAGATATCTGACTCTAGGAGCCACATTTATCTCAGGGTATTAGTGATGAAATACTGGAAATCTGGAATCAATAACTCAAGCTGGTAAATATTGAACAGGAGGCAGAGATATTTTTCTAGAGTAAGAGTTCCTGTGATTTCTTATACATTATTTTTATATAAAATAAATAATCCATGTGAAATATTTAAAAAGATGTTAATACTGAAGAATATATATTTATAACAAAGAATTGAAAGGAAAAATATTGAAACAAAAATGACTAATAATTGATCTTCGTCATACTTCTATTGTTAGTCATGGTATGGTATAACCTTTACCAATAAACATTATTTCTGCATTTTATCAGGTGTTTGTTTAATACAGCAATAAAAAGTTTATATTTTTATTCTTAGAACATAACACTAAATGTGGCATATAACCTCATAGCTGAATTTAAACAACAGACAAGAAGATAATATTATTAAATGAAGAAAATGTACTCAACTCATATCTCCCAACACATTTCAAGTTTCTAAAAGAAAAGCAACATTGGTACTAAATATTAAAAGTGAGAATGTGTTGTCTGAATGAGAATGGCCTTCACAGATTCATTTATTTGAAAGCTAGGTTCATAGTGGATGTACTGTTAAGGAAGGGATGGGATGTTTGACCTTCTTGGAGGAGATGTGTCATGGGGTTGCTTTGCAGTTTCAAAAGCCCACTCCTGGTGCAATCTTCCTCTCTTTCTGCCTGTTGCCTGTCAGGAGGATGGAACATTTTAGCTACTGCTCCAGTGCTGTGCCTGGTTACCTCCTGCCATGCTTTCCGCTCTGGGTGGTCATAGACTCACCCTCTGATATTGTAAGTAAGACCACAACTTTAAAGGCTTTCTTTTAAAAGTTGCCTTGGCCATTTTGCCACTTTATAGCGGTAGATGAATAATTAAAACAGAGAGAATGAAAAAAAATGTACATTCTCATCAGATTTGGTGTTTCTAAGTGCCAGGTTCTATAATATAAAGATACAATGACAGAATGGTGTACAGACAATTAAGCTTCAGCAGAATGAATGTGTGTCAGTGAGTAGAATTAAATGTAGTTCCAAATTTGAGTAATGATGTCAAAATATGTGTATGTCCTCATACTTGGCCATAAAGACGTCTCTTTCTTTGACCATGGAAAGTATTAATTAGCTCTGTGCCACCACAGTGAGTGTTCTAGTCCCTAGTTTAGAAAGTTTAGCATAGTGGTTCTGACAGCTCAGTTTTGTGAAGACTTCATGGTAAATGGAGAGTTAATGGCATAAATGTGTTTCTGAACAAGTGTTCACATTTGGAGGTCAGCAAAATGATTCAGCAGGTAAGGTGCTTATGTCCAACTGAGGATCTGAGTTCAATTCTCTACACATGGAGGAAGAAAAGAACGACTTCCCGAGTTGTCCTCTGGCATGTATCATAGTTTTTATTGTATCTTAAATAAGTAAATGTAAAAAATATTGAAGTTGTTTTTTAAAAAGTGGTCACATTTGAATGCAGGGGCCTAAGAACTTGAATTTTCAAATCAGCCTGAGAAAGCTGGTAGTTCCCAGAAGTACTACCTCTGAATGCATGTGTCCAACAAGTTAAGGAACCATAGGTAAGCACCACTGTCAAAGGTGGTACCATCACCCAAAAGTGCCATTCTGGAGAATCACATCTTTAATCACCATGGACTGTTGAGGATACAGCTCCATACAAATTCTCAAGGTGCTTTGCAACTGACGTTATATAAGTACATAACAGCTGTATGAACCTTAGTTTTTGTAGTGGGGAGATACAAGGATTGAAGATGCAAAGAAGAAAGCAAGAAGCAAAGCTCAACCTAAAGTTGTAGAAATAGACTGTGAACACATTTACAGAAGCTCAAAGATTCTTTCCTGAAGTCCCAGAAAGAAGGAGCCTCTTCGGACGGTTTGGTTTAATCTTATATTACTTTATACATGTCTTCTAAGACAGAGATAGGGTAGATATTATTTGGTTTAGGCCAGTATATCTGTAATGATTTGAAAGTGGGAACTCAGAGTGTTGGGATCATTTGGAGTCCTGGCCTCCAGCTGCTCTTCCCTGCTAGAGATCTTTACTTTCATTCTGATTTGAGTTACTGAAAGCTGTGTCATAATTGTTTACCAGCTCAGCTTCACAAGCATGTGTTGCCTTGAGGATCAGAGGATAAGGTTTCCACCTGTTGGCCCACCTGACTGTTGGGCATATAAGCCTCCATGGTGCTATTGAAAAAGGGGGCTTCTTACCAGTGACTAGAGGTCCCTGTCTCCCCGTCTGTCTGTCTGTTCTGTCTCTGGGTGTCTTTGTGTGTTACAACCTTCAGCCCCTTGCTGGAAGCTCGCAAACTGCATGGTAACACATAGAGCGCAGGCAGACATTGTGTGCTGCATCAGAGTTAAATTGTCTAACATGTCAGTCCTTCGATTGGTTAAGATTCCCATTTTAAAAACCGGGCTAAGTGCAATAGTTTTTTTAAAAAATGATTTTTACTTGCAGTCATTCTCAACTTGTAGGTTGCCACCCCTTGGGAGTTCAACTGACCATTTTACAGGAGTCACATATCAGGCTACCTGCATATAAGATATTTATATTATAATTCATAACAGTAGCAAAATTAGTTATGAAGTATAATGAAATAATCTTATGGTTTGGAGTCGCCACAATATGAGGAACTGTATTAAAGAATTACAGCATTTAAGAAGGTTGAGAAACATTGCCCTAGGGTATCTGTGATATGACTGGAGTAGTAGCTCACCAGAAAAGCAGTAACAGAATTGTTTTAGATACACGTAGACTCAGGTTTGGTTCTAAAAACAATGCAAATGATAATGGTAATATTATAAACATTGTCAATATTTGATAGTAGAAACACCAAATCTTAATGTATCATTTTGGATAGCTAGAATAAGGGAAGGTTTTCAAACATTTTTGGGAGGGAAATGTTGCTTCTATTGGTCAAATACATTATATCAGAAGACACATTAAAAAGGAGCTCTTTGTCTTTGAAAATCTGTCACTTAATTCAGTGCTTGGTGAGAGAACTCAAGGTTATTTTTTTCAAACACCTTAAGAAACAACATATTCATTTTGACAAGAATCAATTCTCATAAAAATGTAAATGTAACGATATGTCAACAAACAATTACATTATGATAGGTTTCGACCGACCAAGGTAACAAAATGGGAGTAGAAAAATAAATATACTTTCTTAAATGAGTCTATGAAAATGGTGTAGTCCATGGCCCTAAATTAATAAGAATCATTTGAGTGTCAATATTTTAAATTTTCTCATGTTCTTAATCCAACTTTTAGACTTGGACACTTTGATACTCAAAAATGTGCTTCAAATTCACCCCAGACTATACTCAATAGGAAGAATCTTATGTTTCTCTCAGGTCCATCTCCCGTTCAATGATACTCATTTCCCTTATTTTCTCAGGCACTAAGTCTGGATATCTCAACTGAAATCTATAATGTATTTGATTTATAAGCTTGTGAATCCAAAAATCCAGATCTAAATATAGAGTCCTTAACATAAATTTTGGATGTATATCATACAAATAAAACTAATGGCTTGCCTGACAACACCTACCAAATCTCGTAACAATTTTTGGCTTCTCAACTTACTGAGTTAGACTATTAAGATTTTTTAATTATTCATGAATAATGTCAGATTCTGAGACGCTTTGGTTAAATCACTCCTACGAGTTTCTATTGCCTAGGATGTGTATATATATACATATATATATATATATATATATATATGGAGAGAGAGAGAGAGCATAAAATAGCTAAAATTGAAGACTATACTATTAAATATATGAATTGTAAAAGCTAAACTAGGGACCACAACTCACCCAGAATATTTCTTCATTCCTCTTTTCTACTATAACATTGTCTTTATTATCCTTTGTTCTTTTTACCTTATTAACTTGGGACACAACCCTAGGGCTCACATAGTTGTTATTAAACTATATCGTCCTGATATCTCCTGCTCTTTCAAGGGGCTATCAAATGTAATAGTAAAGTAAAAGAAGTAATGAAAATAAAACATTTAAAGAAACAATGTGGGAGACAGAAAATAAATTAAAATAATGATAACGAATCCAAAGCAATGAAAGGTAGTACCTACTAATAAGAGAAACAGGATATTATAAAAACGGGGGGTTGGAAAGCAGAAGAGATATTTGTACAATTAAAAAAGGGAAGCAATAAAAATACAAGAGTTAGTATTCATTAGGGATTGTTCAATGATTACTACATGCACTACTGTGGTACCAATACTGTTTTCAGAATCAAAGTATATTGGTAAGGAAAATAATGAATATCAATAATTTTGTGAAGTTTTTATTTTGACCAAATAAGTATTATTATGAAAACAATAAAGACAATAAAATATGTCAGTGTATGGTAGAAATGAGAAAAGTAAGATAGGATTTTCATTTTGTATCTAATAGAAATTCCAGAAAAAAGCAGGCAGTCTGGAATGAGAACAATACAAAATAAATGAAACTAGAAATCTCAAGGAACTAAAGAATTATATATTTAGATTGAAAGAACCATTGAACTCTGTCTCATACATGGAATTTAAACAAAAACCCTAAGTCAGTCACCACGAAGTGTTTGTAGCAAGCTTTCCTGTCATACTATCTTTGGATTGCCAAATGCCAAATAACAACACAGAGCCTTATGAATATTGTGAATGCTTTGTCTTAGCTTAGGCTTTTCCCAACTAGCTCTCATAACTCAAATTATCATGCTTCTATTAATCTGCCTTCTATCATGTGGCTTGATTACTTCCCCTCTATACTGCATGTACAACTTGTTTCATGTCTTCCTGGAGTCTCTGACTTTCTTCTCCTCCCTCCCCCCACTCAGCATTTTATCTCTCTCCCCAGAATTTCCATCTATTCTCTACTGCCTAGCTATTGGCCATTCAGTTATTTATTAAACCAATCATAGTGACACATTATCAAACAGTGTACACTAATAATCAGTAACATTTCTCTCTTTTGTCTAAATAAAAAGGAAAGATTTTAACTCTAACATAATAAAATTATATACAATAAGAACAATTATCAGGTGAGAATTAAATTCACAATATCCAGTCCATTTGAATTTAGAATATTTGGAGAAAATACACCATTATCTATCATATATTGGCCAGTCCAAGGTTTTATACCTAAACCCTTTTCTACTATAACTTGTACTACCAATCTAAAAGTATCTTTTTATAATTAAAACATTTTCTTAAACAACATAAGCTTTTATGTTTCTCAACTATATGCACTTTACATCTCTTTTTTGAGTTTCTTTTCTAAATTTGTTAACAAGACTTAAGGACATTTGGCAGTGGGAAAGTGTTTATGCCATGGAACACACTCTTGAGAAAAGTTCAAAATATCTTTTACACTAGCAAAAGATTCAAAATTTGAATGACCTTGAAATTTCATCAGGAATACCAATATTTAGAGACTAGTGGGTAAATACTTTTAAAGATCTGAATATATTGAAATCATGATGCTGCATTGAGCTTTGACAGATAATTTATTGCTGACTTGTTCCAAAATTTTCTTCAGTATAGTCCCTTTGATAAATAATGACATTTTCTTTGTATTTTTTAAAAAGTGAGCATATAGTTAATATTTTTCCATTGAGACATTAGAAGGAAATCAAAAGAAAAACCAGGCTTGACATTTTATTTAAAACTTGTGAGAGGACTTCTGAGAAATGTGCTATGCATGTTGTTGAAGTGTGTGTGTGTGTGTGTGTGTGTGTGTGTGTGTGTGTGTGTGTGTGTTGTTCTTGTTCTTGTTCGGAGTACAGCACAAAGGCCCTTGTATTCACAGTACTCCAGAGAAACCAGGAATGTTAAGCACACAGGACTTTCTTTCCAATGGGAAAGATAAAAAACCTGTCTTCCCTATAGAAAGTTGAGAATTGGACTGATAAAGAGCCTAGTGATATGTGTTATTTATTGGGCCATATTAAACTTATAGTCTCACTAGTTGTAGCATTTTCTGACCCTCTCAACATGAAAAGTGGTGACTGGTTTGTCCAGAAGCCAGTGTGTGTTCTAACTACAAGTGCCCTGCATCTTCAAAAGTGGCCTCGTTCCCTATGTAGCTCACTTCGTTCCTACCTCACCCCTGCTCATCACCTGCAGTGCCTATCCTCTGCCAAGTTAGGTGCTACTTGCCAACAACGAATTGCCTGGACAAACCCTCCAACTGTTCCTTCCCAAGGAAGTCTTAGTCATTTCCAAGCCAATCCTGTAATTCCCAAGGCCGTAAAAGTGTCCTCACATAGTCTAATTTCTTTCTTGTCATAGTTATAAATTCCATTTCGCTGTAGAACAATGGTCTTTTATCCTGTTACTTGTCTTATGTTTAATACAATACTGATTGGCCAGTAGCCAGGCATGAAGTATAGGCAGGCCAGCCAGGCAGGAAGTTTAGGCTGGCCAATGAGAATTCTTGGAAGAAGGAAGTTTCAGTCTGCAGTCGTGACCCAGAGGCAGAGGACACAAGATCCATTCAAATATCCAAAATTTCTCACGTTTGACATTTTATTCTTATAGCTTTCATACTATTTAAATGAAGGGATACGTTACAAAACGGAAGTCATCAAGTCTAGGAATTAAAATGCAAGGGCACTATGAGTAGAAATTTCATGGCATTATAAGGGAAAATCTTGAAACAATACTCTGGTAGAAATTCTGGAGTACAATCTCAATCCTCCCAAACTCAAGTGTCTGAACAGTTCTGGAAAGACATTCTAACATGTTGACTTCTGTGAACAAATGGATAAAGCACTGTTGGAATTAGGGGGAAAATGGTTTAACAGAAGGCATCCATAGTATTAGGTTATAAGAAATGACTAACTTCAGGCAGAGTGAAAGTAAAGAAATGCAATGATAGTACACTCAGGCTGAGCTATAAAAAATTCCTTAGTTATCATTCATAAAACAGCCTTGATTACAGAACTAATAAAATGCATGATTCATGGGAAGATGAGAGAATGTGGCTCTGCCAGAGCAAGACACATGCTGGACTGAGACAGATGCTCTCACACAGTAAATATTGACTAAATACAAAAGAAGAAGAAATAGCAGCAAATGGCCCTTTAAGAAATAAGACATCAGGCAGAAAAAGGCAATTACAGTAGTGGAGCTGGGTAAGGACCAACTGTGAAGCACTGTGCTTTATGTACTCTAGCCTCTAAACTAGACATGTGCATTGCATCATTTAGATAAAAATATTTCTGTATCTGAAATATTTTGTATTTTAGACAACTAGTTAAAGAAACCCAGAGGGAGACCATTCCCAGTCCCTATCTTTATATAAGCAACAATCATTTAAGTATTAGTATTTTCTTTATGAATTTTCTATTGATGTAGACATCATGACCAAAGGAGATAACAAAATAAAATTATTAATTGGAGCATTTCTTACTGTTTTAAAGGGGGAGTCCATGGTCTTGTGGTAGAGAGCATGGCAGCAGGCAGATGGGCACAGCATTGGAGCAGTAACCAAGAGCTTACATCTGACCCACAGTAGAAGCAGCAAGAGAGACTGGGTCTAGCCATGAGCTTTCTAAATTTTCATGTCCTCCCCAGTGGCACACCTCCTCAAATAAGGGCATTTCCTATTCCTTCCTAAAATGTCCACCACTGGATAACATATTGAAACAAATGAACTTTTGGGAATCAGTCTCATCCAAACCATAAGTACATTAAATTTATGTTAAGTAGTTTATAAAATACTTCATTATATATATCATTGATTGTCTCTGATAATAAATGTATGAAGTATATAGAGCAAAGATCACTATGTCTGTAGTGACTGATGATTTTTTTGTGTGGATGATATGCTAACAATCTTTGAACATTAAAACTCAGTGTTCTAGTAAAAAGATTGAAAGGTAACATTTTTGAGCAAATATCAAGATATTTCATAGGGTCATGTAAACATGCTGAAAGATACTGGACACAAAATGTTCAAATGGTAAATTTAAAGAAATGTATTATTCTATTGTCCAAATTGACATAAGGTGTTTTGGTGCTTATAAAAATTAGGAAAATCAAGTTATCTTAAAAATGGAGCACAAGATAGAAAATTATCTCCCTAGTAACCTCAAATATTACATGGTGAAAGAAGAGCCAAAAATGTGATGCTGTTATCACATGATTAAAGTTTCTAACATTCTGCCAAGCACCTTAGTTAGCATCACTCCTTATTGTTTAGCTTATAATTGATGACATTTTTATTCTTTTTTTACAGAGAACACAGGCAGGGCTTATAGCAATTAAACAGCATCCTTGGTGGTATAGAGCAGTCAGATTACACCAGGCCTTTCAACAAGGCGGTCAGGCTCTTTCTGTATTCAAATACAGCTGCCAAACACAAACAAAGCATCAATGAAAGACACTGGGTGTCAGAGGCAGGCACATCAGAAGTTCAAAAAAAAAAAACACCTCAGTTTCATGGTAAGTTTGAGGCCTGCCTGAGCTCCATAAAACCTTTTCTTCAAAGAGCAAAAACTGATGAAAATAAAAGTTGAAAATAGACAATCTTGCTGGGTGGTTGTGGTGCACACCTTTAATGCCAGCACTTTGGAGGCAGAGGCTGGAGAATCTGTGGGTTTGAGGCTAGTCTGATCTACAGACTAGGTTCCAGGACAGGTTCCAAAGCTACAAAGAGAAACCCTGTCTTGAAAAACCACAGCCCCAAACCAAACAAAAAAAAATAGACAATCTCATGAGAAAAACATGTCATTTTGTTTTTCTAAAGACAACCACAATTAACACATTATATATAATAATTGCAAGACCAGAAATGTGGATCAACATGCAAAGGAACTTGTAGTTAAACCTGATAACCTGAGTTCAGTCTTTGCTACCTACTTTACTAGAAAAGACCAACTCTCTTATGGTCCTCTGACCTCCAGATGAACACATGTGTGTGTATAAACACACAAACACACACACACACACACATCTCCAATGCATGTTCAAATACACATATACTCACAAATACACATTTATTTCACCCCCATACAAACATATACAGATATACAGATACATACACACACATACACAAACACACACACACACACACACACACACACACATTCTTATGCTAACAAAACTCCTCTAGGACCCAGAAGTTGAGATAGGGCTTTTCATAGGGACACTCTCTTCCTCTCATGATAACTAAAGCACACTGGTATTACAAGAAGCAAAACTTGAAACCCTACTTCTTGCTTGGCTCTAATCAGCTATTTCTTAGAGTAAACACATGTCAAGCTAAAGATTGATGTCATTTTTTTTGTAATCTAACACATATGTAGTCTAAACTTGTCTTCCTAAGGCACTGGAATACACTAAAAGAGCTCTGGGGAAAGAATGAATGCTTTTGAACTAACAGGCAATATTATGGAGAAAGTGTTACAGATTGGGTATGAAACAAATGTGGTGCTACGTATCTAACCTGACCAGTGGACCTTAGCAACTGAAGTAGAGGTGTGTGCTTCTTGCTAGTTTTCCTGTTCAAAGTCTCAGCAAACTGACCGTGGTGGTTTTAATGAGGATGAACCCCATAGACTCCTGCATTTGAATATTTAGTCCCCAGCTGGTGGAATTTTTTTTAGAAGAATTAGGAATTGTAGCCTTGTTAAAAAAGATATGTTACTGGGTTTTGAGATCTCGGTGTCTCATGCTTATAGATCAAATGTAAGATCTTAGCTACTGCTGCACCAAAATGCTTGCCTGCCTAATGTCATGCTCACCAACATGGCAGTCATGGATTTACCCTCATTCTACTGTGTGGAACCAAACTGTGAAGGACAAAGGGCAGCAAACAGTTAAGGGCATACTTTTATTCAGGCTTTAGTTATGAGATATTTATCAAATGATAAGTATCTCAAAGGAAGACACTCATAAACTTATACAGAGAGGGGCAAGTAAGCAACACATGTGCCTGTTCTATAATCAAAACACTATTTTTTCTGCTCTATGTGTATGACAAGTATTCATTTCTGCACAACTCAACTATGCTGCTCCTGAGTAAAGTAAAGATGCACATATGAAATCTGGAAGATTATTAGTGCTGTTTTTACTGAATAGTTCAGCATTGAGAGCCTTAATTATAAGACAGGTTGTTTTTTTTTTATCCTCAAGTTCGATCTTTTTTAAAGACATGTCTAAAAGAAATGGAAGCTCATTAAAATGAAATCTTAGATCATTTGGTCACAGGGTTTCTAGTGGCCTGGAGAAGTTTTGGACACTTGCGTTCTTGATGTTGTCAAGGCAAAGGTAAAGCTCATAACCTGCATGTTGCTGCCTGCAATCTGGTTACCTTTTATCTTAACAACAGAAAGTTCTCTGTGTTCCTTTAATTGTCCAGAGAGCAGCTTGTTCAGGAGGAATTCTGTCCAATAAACAATATGTTGTGATTATTTCTTCAAACCCCCATGGAAAGGGGCCAGCTTCCAGGCATCGCAGAGTTGATAAAAAGGTATAGGAAGCCTGAAACTGAAAGGTAGAATTTTAGGAAAAAAATTAGCCTTTTAGAAAGTTATCAGAGGAAAGTAAAGAAACTAAAACCTTGTGAGCATTGATATTTGGGCAAGATAATAAAATCTACTTTAATCTACTAGTAGGTGACAAAATTGATTTTATATAGAAGAGCAGAAAGTTAATTGAAACTCCACTTAGCAAGACAGGGTTTATACATCCACCAGGTACTAGAAATGTAGGTGAAGGAGCTCAAAATGTGAGAACATAATTGATTATAATGAAGCAGCTATGATCTGAAAATGCATTGCTTTTGAAAGCCAAAATTTCTCTCTAGGGTAACACTCATAGATTAAAAACAAATTTAGAACAATTTTTTATTATAATAAAAATAGTTTTCTGTTTACTTAAGGGCAATAAGAACAAAAATTGACCATATTGGCATTTTAAATTTGCTTTACTGGAAGTTTATATTTAAAAAGCCAGGATGGATTTTTCAAAGCCCAATAATAACAGATAACTAAACAAGACTAGTATCAAAGAATAATATGCATAGGGACTACTACCTTAAAATCCATCGAGCCTATAAACATGCAGTTTCCATGGGAAGAGAGAGAAGGTTTTCATGTGACACATGAATTTATGAAAAAGTGCATGCTGTATATTATTACACAGGTATAGTGTGCTTGATGTAATTCTGTGGGTTCTATCCAATAACAAAATTAAATCAACACCAGATAAATAATTTAAATAGGTATACAACCTGTAAGGAAATAGAAACAATAATTAAAAGTCTTCCAACCAAACAAAGCCTAGGACCAGATGGTTTCAGTGAATAATTCCATCAAAATTTCAAAGAAGAGCTAATCCCGATTCTTCTTAAATTGTTCTAAACAATCGAATCAGATGGAATATTGCCAGACTCCTTTTATTAGGCTACATTTACCCTGATAACCAAAGCACATAAAGATACAGCAATGAAAGAGAACTACAGACGAATCTACCTCATGAACATTGGTATAAAAATACTCAATAAATTTGGCAAAACGAATTCAGGAACACATCAGAAATATCATACATCATGATCAAGTAGCTTTATCCCAGAGATGCAGGGATGGTTCAACATATGAAAATCTGTCAATTTACTCCACCATATAAATCATCTCTTTAGATACTGAAAACGCCGTTGATGAAATCCAACAACATCTCTTCATGATAAAGGTCTTGGAGATATTAGGAATAAAAGCAATATACCTAAAAATAATAAAGGCAATTTACAGCAAGCTACAGCCAACATCAAATTAAATGGAGAAAAACTCAAAGTGATTCCACTAAAATCAAGAACAAAAAAGGCTGCCTATTTTCTCCATATCAATTCAATAAAGTACTTGAAGTTTTAGTTAGAGCATTAAGACAACAAAAGGAGATCAAGAGAATAAAATTAAAAAGAAATAAGTCATCAAAATTTCTCTATTTTCAGATGATGCAATAATATACATAAGTGATCTGAAAAATTCTACCCCGGAACTCCTACAGCTGATAAACACCTTCAGTAATATGATAGGATACAAGAGTAACTAAATCAAATGGGCTAGAAATAAATCAGAGAAACATCACTCTTTACAATAGCCACAAATAATATAAAGTATCTCGGGGTAACTCTAACCAAAAAAGTGAAAGACCTGTATAACCAGAACTTTATGTCTTTGAAGAAGAAAATTGAAGAAGATATCAAAAAAAAGAAAGATTCCCCATGCTATTTTATAGGTAAGATCAACATAATAAAAATGGCAGTCTTACCAAAAGTAACCTATGGATTCAATGCAATACCAACCAAAATCCAAGCCCAATTCTTCACAGAACTAGAAAGAACAACACTCAACTTCATATGGACAATAAAAAAATCAGGATACTTAAAATAATTCAGTACAATAAAGGAACTTCTGGAGGCATCACAGTCCCTGACTTCAAGTTGTACTACAGAGCCATAGAAATAAAAACAGCTTGGTATTGGAATAAAAAAGACATATGGAACAATGTAATAGAATTGAAGACCCTGACATTAATCCACACACCTATGAACACTTGATTTTTGACAAAGAATCCAAAATTGTACAATGGAAAAATGAAAGTATCTCAAAGTAGTTTTGATCTGCATTTCCCTGATTGCTAAGGAAGTTGAACATAACCTTAAGTATCTTTTGGCCATTCGAACATTCCTCTGTTGAGAATTCTCTATTAAGATCCTTACCCCATTTTTTAATTGGGGTATTTAGAATTTTAATGTCTAGTTTCTTGAGTTCTTTGTATATTTTGGAGATCAGACCTTTGTCTGATGTGGGGTCAATGAAGATCTTCTCCCATTCAGTAGGTTGCCTTTTTGTCTTAATGACTGTGTCCTTTGCTTTACAGAAGCTTCTCAGTTTCAGGAGGTCCCATTTGTTCATTGTTGCTCTAATTGTCTGTGATCTTGGGGTTTTACATAAGAACTGCCATCTTACACCTGTCAGAATGGCCAAAATCAAAAACACCAACGATTCCCTATGATGGAGAGGATGTGGAGTAAGGGGAACTCTCATCCATTGCTGGTGGGAATGCAAACTTGTGCAACCTCTTTGGAAATCAGTATGGCGGTTTCTCAGGAAATTGGGAATCAACCTACCTCAGGATCCAGCAATACCACTCTTGGGAATATACCCAAGAGAAGTCCAATCATACTACAAAAGCATTTGTGCAACTATGTTCATAGCAGCATTGTTTGTAATAGCCAGAACCTGGAAACAACCTAGGTGCCCCTCAATGGA
>PVIU01009647.1:0-74782 GCA_004026605.1 Ondatra zibethicus
CACCATGGCAGCAGGCAGCTAAAGCAGGAACCTGAGAGATCATATGCTCAGCCATAAACATGGAGCAGAGATTAAACTGAAAGTGGCAGTGTTTATGAGTTCTCAAAGCCATGCCCCAGTGACATACATCCTCTAGCAAGGCTGAACCTCCCATAACCTCCCCCAAAGAGTGCCTAGTGTTGTAATACCTGAGCCTCATAAATGGGGGGATGGCTCATCAGGTAGAGGCCTTAGGGCAGCCTGCTCACCTGAATCCTATATCTGGAACTTGCATCAGTTGTCTTCTTATACACATACAATAAGTATATCAAAAATAATAAATTTGATAATTGTCTTTTTAATCCAATTTTGTGAAATGATGGATTACAGACATGTGTTTAAATGATTCATCTACTATAGTCCCCTAAGTAGCTGGGATATACACCTGCAGGAGCACACCCAACTCTCCAGCCAGTATTGACTGGACTGCAGGAGGGTATGAGCCGTCTCTCCAGCCCCTGAGGGTAATGTTTTGTTATGTGTCTATGTGTTTACTTATATTTATGCCTGTCCACCACTTATATGCCTTCTGCCTTAGAGGTCAGAAGAGGACATCAGATCCTGGTATCTGGAGTTACAAAGGATTATCTGCTGCCATGTGGGTGCTGGGAATTGAACCAGGGTCTCATGGAAGAGCAGCCCGAGCTCTTAACTGCTGAGCCATTTCTCCAGCCCCAGGTTTTGTTTTGTTTTGAATTTATTATGTATATAGTGTTCTGCCTGCAGGCCAGAAGAGGGCACTAGATTTCATTATATATGTGATTGCAAACCAGATCTGTGCTTTTTAGTTAACATAATGCTGAAGATAATCTTGTCTTAATTTTTAAAAAATAATTTATTTGGCCGGGCGGTGGTGGCGCACGCCTTTAATACCAGCACTCAGGAGGCAGAGGCAGGCGGATCTTTGTGAGTTCGAGACCAGCCTGGTCTACAGAGCTAGTTCCAGGACAGGCTCCAAAGCCACACAAAAACCCTGTCTCGAAAAACCAAAAAAAAAAAAAAAAAAAACCCAAAAATAATTTATTTGAATTTATTTCATGTGCATAAAATAAATTGTTTGGTGTGAAGGTGTCAGATCCTCTAAAACTGGAGTTACAGACAGCTGTGAGCTGCCATGTAGGTGCTGGGAATTGAACCCAGGTCCTCTGGAAGAACAACCAGTGCTCTCAAACACCAAGCCATCTCTCCAGCCCCTTGTCTTAATTTGTAAACAGCTTCCAAAAGTTTCGTCTTTCTTTTTTACTGACAGTATGGTGTAGTCTTTCCTCTCCCTCAGTCTCAAAACTTTAGTTTCTACTGTTTCTGAAGAAAAACTCTTCCTGTGGGGCTGGAGAGATGGCTTAGCAGGTAAGAGCACTTCTTGTAGAGCATCTGGGTTTGGTTCCCAGCATTCACACCAGGGAGCTCACGACAGCTAGTTCCAGGAAATCCCTCTGCAGTAATCAGTATGAACATGGTATGTACATATAGAGAAATAGTTGCAAATATATAAACCTTTCTAAAAAGAAAAAATGGGTTGGCCCTACTATGGTAGTTGATCACACACACCTTCAATTTCAACATTTGGAAGGCAGAGGCAGCAGAATCTCTGCAAGGCTACCTAGAGAGACGTTGTCTCAAACCGAACAAAAAACCAGAAAAAAGAAAAAGAAAAAAAAGGAGGGGGCTGAAGTGATGGCTCAGTCGATAAGAGCACCTTCTGCAGCCAGTTGGTGATGGCCTTTAATCCCAGTACTTGAGAGGCAGAGGCAGGCAAATCTCTGAGTGTTGTTCAGCTTGTTTGGCCAGTTTGGTCTACAGAGTGAGTTCCAGGACAACCAGGGCTGTTACACGGAGAAACCCTGTCTCAAAATCATTAAAATAAACAAACAAAAAAACAAAAAACTGCACTTAGTGCATGTGGTTTCTCAGCACCCGCACCAGACAGTGCACAGCTGTTTGTAATTCCAGACAATCTGATGACTCTGTATGCATGCGGTGCACACAGGAACACATACACAATAAATAAAAATAAATATTAAAAACAAAAACCAGCCTATCAAAATCCCAGCAAAATACTTCAAAGATCTCGAAATAATGGTACTCAACTTCATTTGGAAAAGCAAAAAACCCAGGATAGCCAAAACAATCTTGTGCAATAAAAGAACTTCTGGAGGCATCATAATCCCTGACTTCAAATTCTACTACAGAGCTACAGTACTGAAAATAGCCTGGTACTGGCATAAGAACAGACAGGAGGACCAATGGAAGTGAATAGAAGACCTGGATATCAATCCACACATCTTTGAACACCTGATCTTTGATAAAGGAGCAAAAAATATCAAATGGAAAAACAAAAGCATATTTAACAAGTGGTGCTGGCATAACTGGATATCAACATGTAGAAAAATGAAAAGAGACCCATATCTATCATCATACACAAAACTCAAATCCAAATGGATCAAAGACCTCAACATAAAGCCAGCCACACTGAACCTTATATAAGAGAAAGTGGGAAGCACACTTGAATGCATTGGCACAGGGAACCACTTCCTAAATAGAACCCCAGCAGCACAGACACTGAGAGAAACAATTAATAAATGGGACCTCCTGAAACTGAAAAGCTTCTGTAAAGCAAAGGACACGGTCAACAAGACAAAACAACAGCCTACAGAATGGGAAAAGATCTTCACTAACCCCACATCAGACAGAGGTCTGATCTGCAAAATATACAAAGAACTCAAGAAATTGGACACCAAAAAATAATGTAATGCAATAAAAAAATGGAGTACAGACCTAAACAGAGAACTCTCAACAGAGGAATCTAAAATGGCTGAAAGACACTTAAGGAAATGTGCAACATCCTTAATCATCAGAGAAATGCAAATCAAAACAACTCTGAGATTCCATCTTACACCTGTAAGAATGGCGAAGATAAAAAAACACTGATGACAACTTATGCTGGAGAGGTTGTGGGGAAAAGGGAACACTTCTGCATTGCTGGTGGGAATGCAAGCTGGTACAACACCTATGGATGTCAGTGTGGCGATTTCTCAGAAAATTAGGAAACAACCTTCCTCAAGACCCAATAATACCATTTTTGGGTATATATCCAAAGGATGCTCAATCGTGCCACAAGGACATGTGCTCAACTATGGTCATAGCTGCTTTGTTATAGCCAGGAACTGGAAACAACCTAAATGTCCCTTGATCGAAGAATGGATAAGAAAAATGTGGTACATTTACACAATGGAGTACTACACAGCAGAAAAAAAATAATGACAGCTTGAATTCTGCAGGAAAATGGATGGAACTAGAAAGCATTATTTTGAGTGAGGTAACCCAGACACAGAAAGACAATTATCACATATACTCACTCATAGGTGGTTTTTAAACATAAGGCAAAGAAAACCAGCTTACAAACCACAATCCCAGAGAACTTAGACAACAATGAGGACACTAAGAGAGACTTACATAGATCTAATGTACATGGGAAGTAGAAAGTAGAAAAAGACAAGATCTCCGGAGTAAATTGGGAGCATGGGGACCTTGCGGGAGGATTAAAGGGGAGGAGGGGAGATCCAGGGAGGGGAGCAGAGATAAATGTAGAGCTCAATAAACAATACATTTCTAGATTAAAAACAAAAACAAAACCAAAGTCCCTTTCCTTGCTTCTTTTTGGTTTGGGTGACATTTGTTTCTCCTACAAATTTACAAGTGGAGCTCAACAGTAAAGCACCCACCTAGTATGAACAATGGTCTGGATTCAATCAACATCTTGAGAATGAAAGAAAAAGTATGCTTGAGATCAAATAGCTCTTTAAAACTGTTTCTAAGAGGCTGAAGAGTTGGTTCAGCGGTTAAAAGCACTGGCTGCTGTTCCAGCGTTCCTGAGTTCAATTCCCAGAACCCACATGGTGGCTCACAACCATCCACAATAAAATCTGGTGCTTTCCTCTGACCTGCAGGTAGAACACTGAATACATAATAAATAAATTAAAAGAGAACTGTTTTTAAACTTATTTTATGTGTTTGTGTGTTTTGCATACATATATTTCTGGCACTATGTGCCTGCTTGCGCTCACAGAGGTATAAGATCCCCTGGGACTGGGGACTGGAATTACAGACCGTTGTTACAGACTGGAGTTACAGCCATTACCTGGGTGCTGGGAATCGACTAGCTCTGTAGATCAAGCTATCCACAAACTCAAGAGATCTGCTTGCCTCTGCCAGTGCTGGGATTAAACGCTTTCATTCAGCCGGGCGGTGGCGCAGGCCTTTAATCCCAGCACTCGGGAGGCAAAGGCAGGCGGATCTCTGTGAGTTCGAGGCCAGCCTGGTCCACAAGAGCTAGTTCCAGGACGGGCTCTAAAGCCACAGTGAAACCCTGTCTCGAAAAACCCAAAAAAAAAAAAAAAAACAAAACAGCCCTCTCCTGTTTTTTTCATCACTGCCTCCAGGCTTCTGCATGTCTTGTTTCCTAGAGAATAAGATTATCGTGTGTTTAAAATGACGTACAGATCATGTATTTTGTTCAGTCAAATCTCTCCACTGTAAAGACTTAATTTCTTCGATTCAAGTGTTGTGTGTATGTGGGTGCTTGCTTGCGTGTGTTTGCCAGGAAGGCTAGTCTGGCCGGTCGGCCAGCGGGTCCCAAAGATGCTTCTGTCTCCATCTCTCCAGTGCTGGCATGACTAACATCACACCGGGCTTTTTACTAACCCTGGTCCTAGCACTTTACCGTCTAGTCTTGAACTCCTGATCCTTCTGCTTCCACCTTCAGAGGCCGAGGCTACAGGCGGCCGCCAGCATGGCAGGATTCTTGTGGAGCCACTGACCCGCTCGCACAGCTGCCCCAGTCTATAAGGCACGCTTCACAGAGGCAAGAGCCACGCTCCTCACGTGGGCCCCGATTGGCTGGAGGCTGCCTCTCCAAGGTGACTTCCGGGGTGGGCTGGCGGCCGTGACTTCCGGCGGCAGGCGCTGCGCTTGCGCTCCTTCGGCCGGATGGCGGCCCCGCTGCTTCACACGAGTTTGCCGGGAGATGTGGCGGCTCCGGCCTCTGCCACGCTGGGCGCGTCGCGCACTGGGTAAGATCCGGGCGGCCACCCCTGCGCGTCCCGGCTCGAGCCGGCTGTGAGCGCTCGGGGCGTCCCGAGGACTGAGGGGGTGGGGGCGAGGGGTGGGTGCGCCCCGAGGCCTGAGAGCGTCGGGGCCCGCGGGCTCGGCCAGGTGCGCAGCAGCCTCGCGCTCCCTCCGAGAGGGCGAAGGCGCCGTTAGTCAGCCTTGTCTCTTCCATTGTCTTGCACTTGAACTCCTGGGACGCCCTTGTGGGACTCTAGGCCTGTCGTCTGCGTCTTTCTTCTTCCCTCCCTTAGCCTAGATGTGGACCGCATTCCCTGGACTTGGGATTTCTGGGTGAGTGCTGTCAATGGTGACAAACTGCAGAAGTGAGCAGCAGTCCCAGTTGTCCTTATCTAAGCAATTGTTTTTTTTGTCAACGTTTTCAGATTTTGTATGACTTTTGTCTAAGTGAAGGAAACCTTGTAAGGCACTTAGCATAATGGCAGTTATTTCTGAAGTGTGGACTTAATGTGTTAAGACACTGGGGACAATAGCTTTTCCAGAGACTAACGTTCTCGGGCTCAACAGCTGGACAGGGACAGCAGTAAATGAACAAGATCAGTTAGAGCTGTGGAAAACTAAGTACTGCAGCAGTTCTGGTGGAGAAAGCCTCTGATATTTGCGCTTCAACCTTGTATGTATGTGGGAAGAGTGTTTCTAAAGAGTAGCAAGTGAAATGGGAACCAGCTTGACAAGTCTGAGGAAGAAAGGACACCGTGCTTCTAACAAATGCTTCTACCTCGAGACCAGAATTAGAAAAGGGCCCTGTTAAATGGGATCTTACAGGATTAATGCAGGAATTTGGAGTCTTTCATTTTTTTCCTTCCCTTTCTCTTAAAAAAAAAAAATTTGAGATAAAATCTCACTAGGCCTAGGCTGTCCCTGAACTTCTGCCTCCCAAGTGTTGGTTTTTCGAGCATGTACTATTCCCCTTCGGAGTTTGTGTTTGGATTCTTATTCTGAGTGCCATGAGAAGACAGTTGCTGAGTGAAGAATGAGAGGTGGGGGGAAGATTGGAAACTTGGATGTCATTTAAGAAACCTTTAGCCTCATCACACAAAATGACGTTGGGTCAGTCATGTTCGCTGTTATTCTGTGTCATGAATTTAATACCTGGTACTTCTGGTTTTTCAGGCTTTCGGATATGCTTGCATTAGAGAGTGATTTCTTCAATTCTCCCCCAAGAAAAACCGTTCGGTTTGGTGGAACTGTGACAGAAGTCTTACTGAAATACAAAAAGGTGTGAGTAAATACTCTTTGGGGTTGACTTTGGTTAGACAGAATACAGTATGTTTACACTGCAGAGCAGGTTATCAAGGCCTTGGGTTCCTCCTGTGTGCCTCCCACCTTCCAGACTGGAAACAACCACAAACACAGTAAACATAGTAACACGCACGTGAACGTTTATGTGTGTGTATTTGTTTAGGTTTCTCAGTGCTGGGGCTTAGATCTGGACCTTGTCCACGCCGGGGAAACACTTCCCCAGTTAGCTCCTTTAATAGCCTAAATATAAATTTTACTCTGGGTTTGGTGAACACTTGGAGGCAGAGGCAGGTGGATATCTGTGAATTTGAGGCCAGCCAGGGATACACAGCCTCTGTCTAAAACAGTGGTTCTCAACCTTCCTAAGACTGCAATCCCTTAATATAGTTTCTCATGTTGTAGTGACCTCAACCATAAGATTATTTTCCTTTCTACTTCATAACTGTAATTGTGCTACTGTTAAGAATAGTAATGTAAACCAGGCAGTGGTGGCGCATGCTTTTAATTCCAACACCCAGGACGCAGAGGCAGGTGGATTTCTGTGAGTTTGAGGCCAGTCTGGTCTACAGAGCGAGTTTCAGGAAAGGCACCAAAGCTACAGAGAAATCCTGTCTCGAAAAATTGAAAAAAAAGAAAGAAAGAAAAAAGAGTAATAATGTAAATATCTATGTTTTCTGTTGGTCGTAGGGGACCTCTGTGAAACGGCCATTCGACTCCCTGAAGGGGTTGTGATCCACAGGTTGAGAACTTCTGGTCTGGAAAGATAGGGAATGGAGGGAGGAAGTATTTTTAGACGCCATATTGAAATAGAATATTTAGTGATATGCATGATACTGTCAGAGTAGTAAAATGCATTCGCTGAGGTTTTATGCTTTACAGTGCTGTATATAGTACAATTTGAAAACTATAGCAAGTGCTAAAATTAAAATTTAAAGTAGAGCAATTTTTGTTTGTTTACTTATTTGTTTATTTATTTTAGTTTTTCAAGACAGGGTCTCTCTGTGTAGCTCTGGCTGTCCTGGAACTCATTTGGTAGACCAGGCTGGCCTTGAACTCACAGAGATCTGCCTACTTCTGCCTCCTGAGTGCTGGGATTAAAGGCATGTGCCACCACCACCTGGCTTATTTATTTTTAAAAATTATTTATTTGTATTTTATGTACATTGATGTTTTGCCTGCATGTATGTCTCTGTGAGGGTGTCAGATCCCCTGGAACAGTAACTGTAGACAGTTATGAGCTGCCATGTAGGTGCTGGGAATTGAACCCAGGTCCTCTGGAAGAGCAGCCACTGCTCTTAACTGCTGAGCCATCTCTCCAGCCCCTGCTTATTTATTTTTTAGACAGTCTTGCTCTGTAACTCTAGTTGATGTCTTAACGCCAGTCTTCTTGCCTTAAGCCTGGAATTACATAATACCATTAAAATTTTTAATCCCTTTGAGACAGGATCTTACTGTGTATCTCTTTCTGGCCCAGAACTGCTTTGCACACAAAGCTGGTCTTGCCCTCCCAGAGATCCTCCTGCCTCTCCCTTTTTACTGTGCACCCTTATGCCTGGCTCTACTAAACCATTTTATCTCTTACAGAGTTACCCAAGCTTCACTTCAGAAGAATGAGCTAGAGATCTTTGGTTTTGTGTTGTCTAAGTGGTTCCTCTAGACCTCATCACTAAAGATATAACATCAATGATTGTGTCTTATAGTTCCTACTCATACATATGAATAGAGGCTGTCTTAATTCTTGCTGACAAAAGTTTATCTCCTATTTAGAGAATTTTCATTAGTGTCTGATGTAGTATCAAGTGTCCACACCCTGGTTTAGTTGAATGAGTGACTGTTAACTCTTCTGTTGTTCTAGACTTCTGATTCAGCAAGTTTCTTGTTGCCTTAGTTGTTTCTTTGCAGTGTTAGGGATTGAACCTAGGATAAGCCCATGAGCTATAGCTGCAGCCCTTTTGTTTTTTTTACTTTATTTTTTTAAGGGTTTATTTATTATGTATACACTGTTCTGCCTGTATATGTCCCTGCAGGGCAGAAGAGGGCACCAGATCTCATTAATGGTGCTTGTGGGTTCTGGGAATCGAACTCAGGACCTTTCGAGGAGCAGTCGGTGCTCTTAATCTCTGAGCCATCTCTCCAGCCCTGTTTTTTTACTTTTTATATTGAGATGGGGTTGCCCAGACGGGTGGCCTTGGGCTTGCTGTCTGAATATTTGGGATTGTGGGTATATAAAATGATCAGAACTGCCTTAAATAAGAATTCTTGAAGGTTGTATAGTCCTGACTTTATTATTGTAAGCGATGTATAGAAGTTCTACAGGTCCTTTTGTAGTTCTATGAGATATCAAGGAATAATAAAAACTCTGGCTGGGAGGTGGTGGTGCATGCCTTAAATCCCAGCACTTGGGAGACAAAGGCAGTTAGATCTCAGTGAATTCTAGGCCAGTCTGATCTACAGAGTGAGTTCCAGAACAGCCAGGACTGTTACACAGAGAAACCTTGTCTTGAAAAATGAAACAAAATTCTGTTAATATTTATTTATTTATTTATTTTAATATTCTTTTATTTTTCATTCAAAAAATTTACACTTCCTCCCCTTCTCCCAGTCCCCTCCTGCTCCCCCACTAACCCTCCTCCCTCCCCCTGCTTCCTTAAGAGGGGGCAGGGTACCCTGCCTTGTGGGAAGCCCAAGGCCCTCCCCCCTCCATCCCTTCTGTTAATATTTAAAGGAACCCATAGTAATTGTACTTTAATTTCTTCTCTTTGTTTAGGGTGAAACAAATGACTTAGAGTTGTTGAAGAACCAGCTCTCAGACCCTGATATAAAGGTAATTTAAAAACATTCTCTTTTATCTTTTTTTTTTTTTGTTTTGGTCTGGTTTGGTTTGGCTTTTCGAGGCAGGATTTCTCTGTGGCTTTGGAGCCTATCCTGGAACTCGCTCTGTAGACCAAGCTGGTCTTGAACTCACAGAGATCTGCCTGTCTCTGCCTCCCGCGTGCTGGGATTAAAGGTGTGCACCATTGCCACCCGGTGCACTTGGTCTTCCAGAGCACTCTGGTTCTGTTCTCAGCATCTACATGGCAGCCAACAACCATCTTTAACTATTTCAGTGGATATGATACCTTCTGGACTCTGCAGTCTCTCTTGCATGCACATAATGCATATACATACATGCTGGCAAAACACTCATAACCATAAAGTAAAAAATAATTCTTAAAAAAAGAAAGAACGAGGGGAGAACCACGAAGACTTAGTGAGTTGATATCCAGGATTCCTTAGGACAGTCTCCAACCTGAAATAAGGGCTTGTCATTAGGAATGTTCCTCTTTACGAGCACACCCCCATTCCTTCTGTCTTATTTACATTTAAGTCAACATATCACTACTCTCATGACTTTGATAAAAGTTACCAGTGATCATGTTTTTACCCCTAGTAATTTTTTTTTTTCTTCAGAGACAGGTTCTCTGTACATAGCCCTGGTAGTTCAGGAACTTACTATGTAGACCAGGCCTCAAATGAGAGAGATTCTTCTGCCTCTGCATACTAAATGCTGGGATTTTTTTTTAAGTTGTAAGAACTAATTAGTAATAAGACTGAGCAATAGGAAAAACAGTTTATTTTTTTTCCATGATATTTATTGAGCTCTACATTTTTCTCTGCTCCCCTCCCTGACTCTTCCCTCCCTCCTCCAACCTTCCTCCCAAGGTCCCCATGCTCCCAATTTATTTAGGAGATCTTGTCTTTTTATACTTTCTACTTCCCACGTAGATTAGATCTATGTAAGTCTCTCTTAGTGTCCGTATTGTTGTCTAAATTCTCTGGAATTGTGGTTTGTAAGCTGGTTTTCTTTCCCTTATTTTTAAAAACCACCTATGAGTGAGTACATGTGATAATTGTCTTTCTGTGTCTGGGTTACCTCACTCAAAATAATGCTTTCTAGTTCCATCCATTTTCCTGCAGAATTCAAGCTGTCATTATTTTTTTTCTGCTGTGTAGTACTCAATTTTGTAAATGTACCATATTTTTTTTTTATCCATTCTTCTTCAATCGAGGGGCATTTAGGTTGTTTCCAGGTTCTGGCTATGACAAACAAAGCTGCTATGAACATAGTTGAGCACATGTCCTTGTGGCACGATTGAGCATCCTTTGGATATATACCCAAAGGTGGTATTACTGGGTCTTGAGGAAGGTTGTTTCCTAATTTTCTGAGAAATCGCCACACTGACATCCATAGGTGTTGTACCAGCTTGCACTCCCACCAGCAATGCAGGAGTGTTCTCTCTTCCCCACAACCTCTCCAGCATAAGTTGTCATCAGTGTTTTTTTATCTTGGCCATTCTTACAGGTGTAAGATGAAATCTCAGAGTTGTTTTGATTTGCATTTCTCTGATGACTAAGGATGTTGCACATTTCCTTAAGTGTCTTTCAGCCATTTTAGATTCCTCTGTTGAGAGTTCTCTGTTTAGGTCTTTACTCCATTTTTTTATTGGATTATGTGTTCTTTTGGTGTCCAATTTCTTGAGTTCCTTGTATATTTTGGAGATCAGACCTCTGTCTGATGTGGGGTTAGTGAAGATCTTTTCCCATTCTGTAGGCTGTCATTTTGTCTTGTTGACCGTGTCCTTTGCTTTACAGAAGCTTTTCAGTTTCAGGAGGTCCCATTTATTAATTGTTTCTTTCAGTGTCTGTGCTGCTGGGGTTCTATTTAGGAAGTGTTTCCCTGTGCCAATGTGTTCAAGTGTACTTCCCACTTTCTCTTCTATAAGGTTCAGTGTGGCTGGCTTTATGTTGAGGTCTTTGATCCATTTGGATTTGAGTTTTGTGCATGATTAGATATGGGTCTATTTTCATTTTTCTACATAAATGCTGGGATTAAAGGTGTGTGCCATCATGCCTGGCTTCCCCAGTAATCTGTCATAGTCTCATTGTGGTGGCATTTGAAGCCTCACACCAGTTCAGCAGTTGCCCACCCACTTAAAACCGCCTTCATTTTCTGTGACCTTTCTGTCTTCTCATCATTTCTCGTCACATTGTTGGTGTGTTCTTTGTTTTATATGTTATCTTTTAATAGTTTACCTATTTATTTTGAGGCAGAATTTTTTTTTTTTTGAGACAGGTTTCTCTGTGGCTTTGGCGCCTGTCCTGAAACTAGCTCTTGTAGACTCACAGAGATCCACCTGCCTCTACCTCCCGAGTGCTGGGATTAAAGGCGTGCGCCACCACTGCCCAGCTTCAGGCCGAATTTCTCTGTAACCTTGGCTGTCCTGGAACTTTCTCTGTAGACCAGAATAGCCTTGAACTCACAGGTTCTACTGCTTCTGCCTCCCGTGTGCTGGGATTAAAGGTGTGTTCCACCACCACCCAACCTTTTGATGTGTTCTTATCTTTGGAACTGAGTGGGGTTTTTAAGGGTTTATTTTGTGTTATGTATGAGTGTTTTGCTTGCATGTTTGTGTGTTTACTCTGTATGTGCATGCCTGGTGCAGATGGAGACCAGAAGTTGTGAGCAGCTATGTGATGCTGGGAACTGAATCCCGGCCCTTGGAAGAGCAATAAATATTCTTTTCTTTTTCTTTCTTTGGTTTTTCAAGACAGAGTTTCTCTGTAGCTTTGGAGCCTGTCCTGGAACTCACTGTTTATAGATTAGGTTGCCCTCAAACTCACAGATCTGCCTGCCTCTGTCTCCTTAGTGCTGGGATTAAAGGCGTGCGCCACCACCGCCCGGCTGCAATAAATATTCCTAACCACTGAGCTTCTTCTCCATCTCTTAATTTAAAAATGTTTTTAAAGCTCTGAAATTTTTAAAATTTGGTTCTTTTATTCAGTAGAATTTCAGTGTGTGATTGCTATAGGCTTTGCAGTCCAGATGTGTCTTAGTAACTCCTTAATGCATGTGTTGTAGCTCCTGTTGCTCCTGTGGACCCCAGACTTGCTTCCTAACTACCTGTTCATTGCATCTTCCAGAATTGTTACTGTGGTCCACTATGAAGAAGTCAGACTGATTTCTTTCCCAAACCCACTTTTCTGCAGCCTTCTGTATGCTAAACTGGTTTTATTGCTTACCCAGTTCTTGAGTAAGGGACCTTGTAGTCTTTCTGGCCCTTCTAACCTTCTATATCTATTCATCCATGTTGGGGCAAAAGAAACAAATAAAACCTTTCATGTGCGATTTTGTTGGTATTCATAAATCTGAATTCTTCTAGTAACTCTTTATTCTTTAGATCTGCTGTGCTCTGTTCTCTTCCCTGTAGATGTACTTTGAATAGTGAAGCCTGACTCATCTCTCCATAGGGCATGTCTAGGCATGCCATTCCTACTTAACAACTTCATGCCTGTAGAAGAATAGAGATTAACCTCTAGTACAGTTGGTAATGGTCTTTACTATGTTTAGTCTTAAGAGATACATCATTCCCTGAGTTTGCCACCTTCTACCTGTATGTCTTTGGATGCCGTTTCTTTGTGCCTTGAGGTCTTCCTTAACACTTTATTTGAACATTGGCTCAGACGACATTGCTTCCCTCCCAAGATGAGTTCTTGCTCTTGTGCTTTAGTTAATACCTGTTCTGTGGGGTGGTTGTAAGGAATAAGTGAATTAACATATGATAAAACCTTAGAACACTGCCTGGTACATAGTAAATGTCATATCTGTTTATTGCTACTGTAATCTACAAACTGCTCAGTCTCAGATCCTGGTGTAAGGTCAGCTGCTTTGAGCTTTTTCTGGTTCTCTAAGCACATGGTGTTTCCTTCAGAAGATGTTTCTAATTATATACCCAGCATACATGGCCTCTGTGCCCTACCTGACCCTTTTTGCTCCCCAGAGTTCTCTTCTGGTTTGCTCACTATATATATATTGGAAGCCATATTGATTTACTTTCAGTTTTCTGCAATGTCCTTTCTCTCTGTAAGAAATACTATCCTTAAAGAGCACCTGAAGTCGTCAAGCTTTCCTGAGCTTTACCTTTTTTCTCTGGTCCAAAGGGCCAATTTATTTGTGTTGCATTCTACTTTCTGTGAGCAGGTTCTCACTCTAGTAACTTAGTGTTGAAGCTACCAGTCAGGCTGGACCCAGCCCTCAGCCGATCCTTTTTTACTTTTAACTTTAAAAAAATGCATTTAACTGAGCATGATGGTCCACATCTTTAGTCCCAGTACAAGGAGGAAAAGGCAGATACAAGCAGATCTTTGTGAGTTTGAGGCCAGTCTAATCTACATAGGGAGTTCCTGGACACCCAGGGCTACATACAGAGACCCAGTCTCAAAACAAGCAAAATAAAAAAATTGCGTATTTGTGTGTGCGTGCTCATGGGTGCATAAGATGTCAGATCCTTTAGAGGTAGAATTAGGGGCAGTTGAGAGCCCAATATGTGGAAGCTGGGAACCTGGAAGTTAAACTTGGATTCTCTGCAAGAACAATATTAGTTCTTAACTGCTAAACCCTTTGTCCAGCCTTAGAACCAGTTTTTTTATATCATATAATAGTTTTGTGATTTTGTTGTGGTGCTGGGGATTAAACACAGGTCCTTGTGCATTACTAAGCCAGCACTCAGCTATTGGTCTGCAGCCTTAGCTCATCTGCAGGTCCTTGGCACAGTAAAGATGATAGCAGCTGTGTCTGCTTTTTCAGCGTGCTACAAGTAATCTGTTCCTAATCAGCGCTTACCACTGAATCAGCAGTCCCTGACTGCTAGGATATTAGCATGCTGGTTAAGGGCTCTGCCACAACCCCAGTCTTTTTTTTTTTTTTAAGATATTTTGTTTTTTAAAGATTTATTTATGTTTTATGTATACAGTACAGTACAGTGTTCTGCAGAAGAAGACACCAGATCTCATTATAGATAGTTGTGAGCCACAATATGGTTGCTGGGAATTGAACTCAGGACCTCTGGAAGAACAGCCAATGCTCTTAACCACTGAACCATTTCTCCAGCCCCATGAACTCAGATTTTTTTAAAAAAAATTATTATTATTATATGTATATAGCTGTTTTCTAGATGTGTATGTCTGGGCATGCTATATACGTCTGGTGCCTAAAGAAGACAGGGGAAGCCAGGCAGTGATGGTGCATGCCTTTAATCCTAGCACTTGGGAGGCAGAGACAGGTGATCTCTGAGTTTGAGGCTTGCCTGGTCTATAGAGTGAGTTAATCCTGTACTCGAAAAACCAAAAAAAAAAGAAAGAAAGAAAAAAAAAAAAAGCCAGAGGAGGATGTTGGATCCCTTTGAACTGGAGTTACAGATGGTTGTTGTGAACCACTATGTAGATGATGAGAATTGATCCTGTGTCCTCTAGAAGAGCGGCCAGTGCTGAGCCAGCTCTCTGGTCCCTGGACCAGCTTCTTGCCTTCCATGTTTACATGGCTTCTGGTGATCAGACTCAAGTTAGCTAGCTTGTGCAGACGTGGTGGGCATTAGGGCCAGGGTCTCCAACATTGTAGGAAAGCATTGTTACTACACTTAGCCCTTTGGCTTAATATGTATATAAGCCAGGTTTGGTCTGGAATTTAGTATATAGCTCAGGTCTTGAAATTTCAGCTTCTCACATGCTTAGATTATAGGAGTACACGCCATGGTTAGCCTCTCTGGCATATCTTAGTGAAACATGTTTGTTTTCCTAAATTTAAACATGTTATTGATAGGTGATTGGTATAAAGTATATCTATTACTTTTCTGTAACTTTAGACAGTTTATGATTTTTTTTGTTTGTTTTGTTTGTTTTAACTTAAGGATGACCAGATCATTAACTGGTTGCTGGAATTTCGCTCCTCTGTCATGTACTTGACAAAAGACTTTGAGCAACTTATAAACATCATCTTGGTAAGTTTACGCTAATTCACCGACTAACAGCTTAGTATTTTGAAAACAGTATATAGCTGTTACACCTTTGCATTGTCTTCCTTTCCCATCTTTAGAGATTGCCTTGGTTGAAGAGAAGTCAGACAGTGGTGGAGGAGTATTTGGCTTTTCTTGGTAATCTTGTATCAGCACAGACAGTCTTCCTTAGACCATGTCTCAGCATGATTACTTCGCATTTTGTACCTCGTAAGTAGTTGTTACTTGCTTGTAAAAATGAATTTTCTTCTTTCTCTCCTCTTCCTTTCACTTGCTTTCTCTGCCCTTGCCTCCTTTATTCTAAAGTAGTTTGTTTGGCTCACAGTTATGGTCTAAGGTCGTGTGCCACTTCTGATGGCTGCTACTTTGCTTGCAGAGCCCTGTGATGGCACAGGGTATCATAGGCAGAAAGTGTATGTATGTCAATATAACATTGCATTTTTTTGGTGTGTGTGTTTTTTTCTGCATGTATATGTATGCAATCCTGTGAACAGTGGCCAAAGAGTCTGGAAGAGGGGATCAGATCCCTTTGGCATTTGTGAGCCAATATGTGGGTAATGGGAATCAGGTTCCCAGGCAGTGCCATCTTTCCAGCACCCCTCTCCCCTTCCATCTTTCAAAATTTCTGTTCCTTGTTTTTGTCCACGACAGAATAGTATAACAAATTTTCTTTTTTCTCCAAAGCCCGAGTGATCATTAAGGAGGGTGGCATAGATGTTTCAGATTCTGATGATGAAGATGACAGTAAGTATAAAAAAGAAGTGTCAAAGCAGTGTACATTGCCTTATCTTTGAGAATGTGTTCTAAACGTTGTCATGGAGACAACAACAAATGATAACCTTTGATAGAATCTTGTTGGTTTTTTGAGACAGGGAGTGTCTTACTGTGTAGCTCAGCTGTCTTGGGACTCACTGTCTAGACCAGGTTGGCATTGAACTCAGAGAGATACACCTGCCTCTGCATTTGAGTGCTGAGATTAAAGGTGTTTGTCACCACACCCAGGTTTATAGACTATTTTTGGCACATTCATAGTGTCTGTTCATCCCCCTCCATTGGAGACAGGTTCTTATGGATCCTTGAACTTACATAGCTGAAGAAGACCTTAACTTGTGATTCTCTTGCCCCTACTTCCTGAATGCTGGGGTTGCGAGAGTGTACTGCTGTCTGTTTTATGTAGATTCAACTCAGTGCTTTGTAAATGCTAGACAAGCACTCTACCAGCTGAGCTAATCCCCCTCCCCCATTGTTTTGTTTTTTAGGTAGGGTCTCTAGCCTCTGGCTGGCCTTCAACTCAAAGCAATTCTGCTTTAGCCGCTAGATTGTTACATATGTTATATGTGTGCTTTGCCATTCTCAGCTAATAACTCTAGCTCTTTCTAGATGGATCTATGCAGGCGTGATATAATTAATCCATTTAATACTCATTGTTAATTGGGGAGACAAACCTTGCAATTCTTTTTTTTTTTTTTTTTTGCTTATTTGATTGTCGTTTGAGACAGGGTTTCTCTGTGTAGTCCTGGTTATCCTCAGAGATCTGCCTACTTCTGCTGGGATTAAAGGGGTATGCCATCACCTCCCATCAAACTTTGCAATTCTTATTTCTTTCATAGTACTGAGTTTTGGTTAGAAAGTGTTTTTAGCTTCAGAAACATGATTTTGAAGTTTTTCGTTTTGATATTCATACTTTCAAGTTTTTCCTTCTAGATCTTCCTGCAAATTTTGACACATGTCATAGAGCCTTGCAAATCATAACAAAATATGTCCCATCGTGAGTATTCTTTTGTTGACTTTGAATCATGGTGTTTAGTTTAACAGGTTGAGTCTTAGTTCTAGTGGGTCACTTGCCTGAATGTGTGCACACAGCTCTGGAAGGAAGAGATGAGTAGATTATAGAGTGTTAATAGCATTAAAAACTGGGTTATATTGCTATTTTTCCATTGTATTGATAACACATGTTGAAAATTCTATTTTCTATTCATTATGTTGTTTTAATTTATTTTATTAACTGTGTGTGGGTGTGGGCACAGGTGTTGAGTGTGCCATCATGCTTGTCAGAGGACGCTGTCAGTCGCCTTGTAGAGCTCAGGTGCCAGGCCTTGAAGGCAGATGTCTCTCCCTCTAAGTCATTTCACGCCTGTTTAACCTACATATAATGCTTCTACCTCTCTCTTCTGTAGAAGTTGGGATTTTGCTTTTATCTTCAGCAGATATGATATCCAGATACTTTCTCTTTGAGCCTGTGTGTACACTTTGCCGTATGAATAAAATGTGGTTATCAGGAAGTCTGGCAGGCTTGTGGGTTTCTTTGGCAGTATAGACTATTAGAGTTACTTTTGTTGACTAAAAATGGGAAGCTGGGGGTGGAGTATTGTATATGTGTAACCTCAACAGTTGGGAAGGTAGAGGCAGGAGGATCAGGTATTCAGGGTCATGCTTGGTTACGCACAGTTTTATGCTAGTTGATGCTAGCCTGAGCTACATGAGTCCCTGCCTTAATCAAAAAATACCAAGTTAATGATACTTTGTCTCTTTAATATACTTATTATTATGTTATATTATTCTTAAACTGAAATCTGTCAATCTGTTGTAGAAAAAAGGCCTGTTTTTGACTTGCTGTTACTAACAAAGTTAAAAAAATAAAGTGTATTTCTATGTAAGTTGTTTTATATTTTTCTCTGAAAGTCCCTGATTTGGGCCTTTAATTATTTGTGGTAGGGTTCCTTTTTGTCTCTTTATTTCCTTATTGTTCTTAGGATGCAAATGCTAGCTTCTTAAAAAGTTCAGTTAATATGGGTTGGAATTTTCTTTTTTAAACAGGACACCATGGTTTCTAATGCCAATACTGGTAGAAAAATTTCCATTTGTGAGAAAATCAGAGAGAACATTGGTAAGAAATCTTTCAGGAAAGATTATTTTGTGACTTTATTTTAAATGATGTTATTATTTTCTTAAAAATGCCTGTCTAGAGTTTTAAACTCAAAATTCCATTTCATGGAGTGTTGTTGTGATCCTAAGTGATCCTGACACTTGGGAGGCTAGGGAAGAGGACTTAAGCAAGTTTGAGGTGAGTCTGAGCTACAGTGTGAGACTCTGGCTCAAAAATCCAAAGAGAGAAAACTAAGAACATTTCTCATATTCTTTTGCTGTGGGATAATGCTCTTATACACTAAATATTTTTCACTCATTAGTTTAATAAAATGCTGATTGACCAGTAGCCAGGCAGGAAGTATAGGCAGGGTGGCCAGAACAGGAGAATTCTGGGAAGAGAAAAGGCAGATGCAGTCACCAACCAGACGCAGAGGAAGTAAGATGAGAATGTTTTACTGAGAAAAGGTACCAAGCCACGTGGCTAAACATAGATAAGAATTATGGGTTAATATAAGTTGTAAGAGCTAGATATTAAAACCTGAGCTAATAGGCCAGTTTATAATTAATATAAGCCTCTGTGTGTTTCTTTGCATCTGAATGGCTGTGGGACTGGGTGGAACAGAACCTTTCTGTCTTTTCTCTTTGTTATATTTTCTGAAACAGGATCCTAATCTATGGCCCAGGCTGGCCTCAACCACCTCTTAAATGCTGGGATTATAGGTGTGAGCTACTTACTCCTAGCTAGTATAACTCAGTACCATTTTTTGTTTTTGTTTTTTGAGACAGGGTTTCTCTGTGTAGCTTTGGAACCTGTCTTGGCACTTGCTCTGTAGACCAGGCTAGCCTCCAACTCACAGAGATCCTCCTGCCTCTGCCTCTGCAGTGCTGGGATTAAAGGCACGTGCCACCACCGCCTGGCCTCAGTACCATTTTATTACTGTGTGTAGGTCATGGTCAGAATCCATTTCAAAATAATCTTTTGTGTTGAGTGCTTATACACATAAGAATTACTAGGAAGGCTGCAGATGTAGCTCCGTGGCATAATGCATGCTTAGCATGTACAGGGTTCTGGTTTGACTCCCAGTACCATGGTAATAGTGTATTACTAATGCATGCTTAGTATGTACAGGGTTCTGGTTTGACTCCCAGTACCACAAGTTAGTGTATTACTAATGCATGCTTAGCATGTACAGGGTTCTGGTTTGACTCCCAGTACCACAAGTTAGTGTATTACTGAGTAGAATCATTTACTTGTGGTGATTAGATTAATTAACATACACACATTTGAACAGTTCAGTTTCTGAACTGACAGTCCCTTTTCTAGTCATGTACTTAAAGTAGAAGTCATGTTTTGCTTAGGTCCTGAAACACTGTGCTGAATTGTTCATCTTTTTATTTCTCATGCTTTAGGAATGTTATGTTCATAATTTACTAAGGATAAGTGTGTATTTTCCAACTTTGAGGCGTGAAATTCTGGAGCTTGTCATTGAAAAGTTACTCAAGTTAGATGTAAGTATCAGATCACCTGTATTTTTTTCTCTGTTTTCATTTATAAATTTTATGACTATATATTTTGTGTATGTGAAACAATAAATAGTATGGTAGTTTGAATATAACTGGCCTCCATAATCCCATATTCTCATAGGAGGAGTCACTATTAGAAGGTGTTTCTTTGTTGCAGTGGTATGGTCTTGTTGGAGGAAGTGTGTCACTGTGGGGGTGGGCTTTGAGGTTTCCTATGCTCAGGATACCCAGTGTGTCAGTCTCAGCTCTAGCACCATCTCTCCTACCGTGCACGCCTGCAGTGATGATAACTGACTGAACCTCTAATGAAATGTTTTCTTTATAAGAGTTGCTGTGGTCATGGTGTCTCCTCACAGCAATAGAAACCCTAACTAAGACAAATAGCAGCAGTGGAAAACAATCCAGTTATTTGCTTCATTCTAGCTATACTTCTTTATCTATTTTTGGCAGTTGTAAACAGTTCAGTCTTATAATTAGGTATGCACAGCCATACAAAGGCAAAGGTGCATTGTAGAAAGTGCTGTGAGCTAACCTGCCTTTGGGACCTGTGCGGTATGGATGTGAGGAAGGCCCATATGGAATGTTCATTTGAGCTTCTGCATCTATTTTCTATTTGAAAATTCTTATTTATGCATACTATAAGGATAAACAGGTCAAACTTTATTTTCTTTTAAAAAAAAACAGAGGAAGGAGGCTGTGGATACATGTTCCACCTTGGACAGGTGTAGGGCTAGTTGGAGAGTACTCAGTACCTAACTGTAGCTGGGAGCTAAGGACAGGCTTGTTAGCAGTGCAGTCAGGATAGGGGAGCAGGAGTGGTCAGAAAAGGGAAGAAATGTAATCTCTGCGTATTGGGAGGATGTGGAAGAAGAAAGAGTTTGGTCAGTACCATCAAGGATGAACAAAGCAAAAGTCCATGGACTTGGACTGCACAGATAGCTCATCAAGTGAAGTGCCCACAAAAACTTAGAGTAGGTGTGGTAGCCTGCCTATAGCACAGGTGCTTGGAAAGCAGTTAGAGTCTCCAAAGCCAACGGGTTCGCTAGTCTAGCCTTACCTGCAACATCTGGGTTCTGAGAGACACTGCCTTGGTGAATAAGGTTGAAAGCAATTGAGGAAGACTCCTGATAACAACGTTGGACTTGCCCACACAAGCATGTCTACAAATCTAAGGTCACATACAAAGCCCTTAGATGTGTAGTGGTTTTGGGATTAGCTGAGATGGTTGCCAGTGAATACTGCAGTTCCGAGAGAATAGAGGGTTAGGAAGTATGTGGTGTAGGCATGGCTCAGAATTGGGGTTATTCGAATAGGGCTGCAACCTGCGGAGCTACAACTCATTTTCTTTTGCTTTTGTTTTTTGAGACAAGGTTTTTCTATATAGTCCTGGTTGTCCTGGCCAGGCTGGCCTTAAACACACAGAGATCCCCTAGCCTCTGCCTCCTGAGTGCTGGGATTAAAGGTGTGTGCCTGGCAAGATAGAACTCTAGGTGGAGAAAAACATTTTAAATTTTTTATTTTTGTTTTACTTAGCTTTTGGTCCGTCGTTCCCCCCACCCCCCGTGTGTGTGTGTCCTGTGTAGTGGCATGTGTGCAGATCAGAGGGCACCTTGTGAAAGTTGGTTCTCTCCTTCCACCATGTCTGTATGTCTGTTTCTGGGGATGGAGTTGCTTGGTGGCAATTACCTTTGGTGGCAATTACCTTTACCCACTAAACCATCTTCCTGGCTCTGATTTAGTTTTGAATTTATTTTATTTTATGTATATGAATGTTTTGTTTGGTTGTTTGTCTGTGCACTTCATGTATGCCTGGTACCTGTGGATGTCAGAAAAATGTTTTAGATACTCTGGGATTGGAGTTAAGAATGGGTGTGAGAGCCGGGCAGTGGTGGCGCACGCCTTTAATCCCAGAACTCAGGAGGCAGAGGCAGGTGGATCCCTGTGAGTTTGAGGCCAGCCTGGTCTACAAAAGCTAGTTCCAGGACAGGCTTGATAGCTAATGTGGGTGCTGGGAATTGAATCCAGGTGCAAGAAAAAATGCTCTTAGTGTTCTTGCACACACCTTTAATCCCAGCACTCAGGAGGCAGACAGATAGATCTTTGAGTTTGAGTCCACCTGGTCTACAGAGTAAGTTACAGGCCAGCCAGGGATACATAGAGAAACCTTGCCCTGAAAAAAACAAAATAAGTAAGCAAATGAATGAGTGAATGAATGAATGAATGAATGAGAAAGAGCAAGTGCTCTTAACAGCTGAGCCATCTCTCTAGCCCCTGACTTTTATTTATTGAGACAGGGTCTCACAGTATAGCCCAGGTAGTTCTTCCTGCCTGCTTCTGGCTCTGGACATGTCCCTTTCTTCCTCATTCTCTCCTCCCTTTTGCCTAGATTTCTCCTTCTAATTCTCTCTGCCTACCAGCCACGCCTATCCCACTCCTGTCTAGCTGTTCATCTTTTTATTAGATCAATCAGGTGCCTTAGGCAGGCAAGGTGAAACAAATGCAACACATCTTTACATAAATAAACAAATATAACACATCTTTGCCTAGTTATAGTAATATTTCACAACAATAGTATATACAGTAGATTAATTTTTAGCTGCAAATAGCTACATTTTTAGCTGCTTTCATTTATTCATTATTTATTCATTCATCCATCCATTTGTTTGTTTGTTTATTTATTTGTGTGATATAGGTGAGTGTATCCCGGCAGGATATTGAAGATGCTGAAGAGGCAGCAGCTCAGTCTTGTGGTGGGACAGATACCACAGAAGGATTGTTTAATATGGTCAGCACCTCTTTGTTTTGATATTGATGGTTAGACTTCTTTATTTTTACCTTGTATTTGATTCTTGTCCTTATGGTTAGCGTTTCTATTAACAGAAATACACATTCATCACTTCAGAGTGTCGAAAGACACAGCTTACAGCCTTTAATAGGCTTGAAGCCTTTTTTTTTAAGGCTTCCTATTAAGACAGAACAATGGAGGGGTGGAAGGATAGCTGCGCTGGCGAAGTGCTTTCCTTTTCCTGACCCAGAGAAACGCTGGGTGTGGTAATGATGTGCTCAAGTTTAGTGCTAGTTAGGCACAGGCAGGAGCACCCCGGCGCGGTACTTGGCCTGTCTAGGGTAATTGGTTAGCTCTAGGTTAGTGAGAGACCCTGTATTGGAGGTGGACAGCATTCCTGAGGTAGAGTAAACCAAGCAGCTTGTGGCTTCTACATGCATGTGCACATACTCGTGGTAATACTTAAATAAATGAAGTAGTTGAACAAACTTGAGAACACCTCCTTAAATAAGTCTGTTGTGGAATTACAGGTGTGTGCTACCTTGTCCAGTGCTGACATATTATTTACTGCCTATAAATGGTTTATGTCCAAGGCTTTACGTTTGGTTTTGGGGAAATTTGTTTCATTTTCATTCCAAAAATTTTTTCATTGTTTATAAATTAACAAGCATCTGTGAGGAAACAGTGTCCCAGTCTAGTTTATGTGTTGCCAGTTAGCTAGCTTAAAGTAGTCACTGTCTAGTTGTAGTTACTGTCTGATTGTAAAGTAGTCACTGTCTAGTTGTAGTTACTGTCTGATTGTAAAGTAGTCACTGTCTAGTTGTAGTTACTATCTGATTGTAAAGTAGTCACTGTGTGTTGTGGAGCTCAGTTGCCCAGAGTTTGAGCTGAGTTGAAGTGCTCTTAAGGCCAGGCATCAGAGAACAAGAAAATTGCTGTGAAGCTCAGTGGGAGGCCCTTTTCTGGGATGTGGCAAGAAGTAGCACCTATGTGTACGGTGGTGAACATGTGGTCAGGAGACAACTTTCTGGAGTCTGTTCTCTTCTACCATGTAGATTCTGGAGATCATACTCCAGTCACTAGGATTGATGGTAAACACTTTGACTCACTGAGAATCCCGCTGGCTCTGTGCCTTTTTTGAGCCCTTGACATTGGTTCTGAGGTTGTAACTGGAGAAGCTGTGAGTTCTTGGCAGACAACACAGCAGCTGGTGACGCAGCCTCAGCCATGCAGCTATAGAAGTCACCAAGACTTGGGGTGGGAATGTGCTGTTGGCATAGGCATTGGTGTTTCGATCCTCTGAGAGTCAGGACTGGGGATACAGCTTAGTGCTAGCACACATGGCTTAGTATGCATGAGGGTCCAGTCCCAGTCACTCCCTCTCCCATCGGCCCCATTCCCCAAGCCCCCAAAAAATAAAAGGGGGAAAAAAGAGTCAGATTGGTGTTTGTTTAAAATTCGAGAGGTGACTTTGAATCACATCTCTAAATGAGAGTGTGGGACAGTGTCTGCATTTACTCTTTTCTTTTAGCCAGTTTCCCCAAACACTGAAGACTCCCAGTGACTTTCGTAATGTCAGTTTTCACTTCCTCAAGGATGAAGATGAGGACACTGAACCTGAAAAGAAAGCTGACCTGGATCGGCCTAGCCAGATGGCTCATCCCATCGCCGAACGCCTGGACATCCTGCTCTCTTTGCTTCTGTCCTACATTGAGGATGTCTGTCGTGTGGATGGTAATAACTAGAGTAACCCAGATAGTTGGTTGATATCTTGAGAATGAGATAAGAAAGGGTCAGACAGATCAACTTCTATGGCATTGTCACACAATTTGAAAATGGAAGGAATGGGGTTACAACTCCAGTATTTAACTTCAAAGACCATGGTGTTTTCACTGTTGTGTAATAAAGGATAATAGATGGCGTTTGGCTAACTTTAGAAGAGATCACTTGTGTTTGATATTCTCAAGAAATTTAATAATGGTGTGTTGACCATCTTAGGATGTCTGCCTGTATTCTGTGGTTCCTTGAGAGGCCCTTGCTATATGTATTCATTATGCCAGTGTTGGGACTTTTACTTCACTTAACTAATCCTCAGGAAACAGCCTGAAGACTTCATGGCCATGCACTTTGCTGTGGTTTAAGAATGAATTTGTTAATTGGGCATAGTGACACATACTTTTAGTCCCAGCACTAGTGCAGGCAGGTGCATCTGAGTTTGAGACCAGCCTGGTCTATAGGGCAGATCTCAGGATAGCCAGAGATATACAGAAAAGCTCTGTCTCAAAACAAACAGACAGACAAAAGAATGAATTAGCATAGATTTGGAAACCTGGCATGGTGATGCATGTCTGTATTCTTAGAACCTGGGAGGTAGAGGCAGGAAGAACAAGAGCTCACGATCAGCCTTTGCTACATAGTGAACTGCAGTCCAGGTTGGGCTACGTGAGATCCTGTCTTGGAAAACAAAAAGGAAAGATCATTTTTATAGCTTCTCAGCAGTATGTGACATAAGGGATTACACCGAGTAAAGCAAAGTCAGGAGCCATTGAGATGACTCAGAATGGAGAGCTGCCTGCTGCTTGCTGTGAAAGCCCAACCTAAGTGATCCTTAGGACCCTTGTCCACAAGGTGGTCACGTACAGAAATCAAAGCTATCCATTTAAATACTGTTGTATTTAAATACTGTTGTATTTAAATCAAAGTATTTAAATACTGTTGTAGCTATAGCTTAATGAATAATTTCTGGGTTTTACTTTCGTTTGGGTTTGCTTTTCTGCCCCCCTCCCCACCTTTGTTCTGTAGCCTTATGAATGTTCAGTCCTGCCCAAATGCTGATTCTTAATGGTATTGTATTCCTTTAAAAATATGTATTTATGAAATTAAAGTTTGAATTTTCTCTGTAGGTAAGATTGATAACAGTAAAACAAAGGATTTATACCGTGATCTGATAGCCATCTTTGACAAACTCCTGTTGCCTACACATGCCTCCTGTCACGTACAGTTCTTCATGTTTTTCCTTTGTAGCTTCAAATTGGTAAGTAAAATAGCATTGCCATGCTGATTGAGTGAGTGATTGGTGATTGATTGATTTAAGGTCACACCTAACCCTGGCTAGCCTAGAGCTTAGAGTTCTGAGTGCCTTTACTCCTGAGTACTGGAAAATATTTTTTCTGTTTTTTTTTTTTTTTTTTTTTTTTTTTTTTTTTTTTTTGTTAAGACAGTTTCTTTGTAGCTTTGGAACCTAACCTGGAACTTGTTCTCTACACCAGGTTGGGCTTGAACTCCCAGAGATCCCCCTGCCTCTGCATCCTGAGTGCTGGAATTAAAAAGGCATGCACCACCACTGCCCAGCTCAGCTAAAAATTTATTAATTTTAAAATTATGAACACATCTATGTCTATGGATTTGTTTATGTGTAGCTCTGCGTGTATGTTTTCTTGGTATTATCCATTTTCTCTGGCTCGTGTCTACTTCTCCGTCTCAGTGCTGGACACCGCATCCTTGCCAGCACAGCTGTCACTTGTTCTATTGATCTTGGCCATTCTGATTGGTCCAGGCTGAAATCTCAAGTAGTTTCATTTCCTTGATAACTAAGGGTGTTTATCTCTCAACCATTTGTGCCTCACCTTTTGAGAGCTCTGTTAGTTATGTAGCCCTTTTTAAAATAGTGTTGCTTTCTTGATGTCCAGGTTTGTTTTTTTTTTTGTTCTTCTTTGTCTTTTTAGTTCCTTATGTTTTAGACATTAACTCTCTATCAGATGTGTAATTGTTAAAGATCTTTTCACATTCTGTAGCCTGCTGCTTTTGTCACAAATGGTAGTGTCCTTTGCTGTACAAAAGCTTCTCTGTTTCCCTTTTATTTTTTGAGTTTCTTTTCTTTTTATTATTTTATTTATGTATTTTTGTTTTTTCAAGACAGGGTTTCTCTCTAGCTTTGGAGCCTGTCCTGGAACTAAGTCTTTTTTTCCCCCCCAATGATATTTATTGAGCTCTACGTTTTTCTCGGCTTCCCTCCCTGCCCCTCCCCTCTCTCCTTCAACCCTCCCCCAAGGTCCCCATGCTCCCAATTTACTCAAGAGATCTTGTCTTTTTATACTTTCTACTTCCCATGTAGACTAGATCTATGTAAGTCTCTCTTAGTGTCCGCATTGTTGTCTAGGTTTTCTGGGATTGTGGTTTATAGGCTGGTTTTCTTTGCTTTGTGTTTAAAAACCACCTATGAGTGAGTACATGTGATAATTGTCTTTCTGTGTCTGGGTTACCTCACTCAAAATAATGCTTTCTAGTTCCATCCATTTTCCTGAAAAATTCAAGCTGTCGTTATTTTTTTCTGCTGTGTAGTACTCCATTGTGTAAATGTACCACATTTTTCTTATCCATTCTTTGATCAAGGAGCATTTAGGTTGTTTCCAGTTCTGGCTATGACAAACAAAGCTGCTATGAACATAGTTGAGCACATGTCCTTGTGGCACGATTGAGCATCCTTTGGATATATACCCAAAGGTGGTATTACTGGGTGTTGAGGAAAGTTGTTTCCTAATTTTCTGAGAAATCGCCACACTGACATCCAAAGGGGTTTTACCAGCTTACGTTCCCTTTTCCCCACAACCTCTCCAGCATAAGTTGTCATCAGTGTTTTTGATCTTGGCCATTCTTTTTTTTTAAATATTTTTTAGGGTTTATTTAACTGTATTTTATGTGCATTGGTGTGAAGGTGTCAGATCCCCTGGAACTGGATCTTCAGACAGTTGTGAGCTGCCATGTGGGTGCTGGGAATTGAACCTGGGTCCTCTGGAAGAGCAGTCAGTGCTCTTAACCACTGAGCCATCTCGCTAGCCCTGATCTTGGGCGTTATTACAGGTGGAAGATGGAATCTCAGAGTTGTTTTGATTTGCATTTCTCTGATAACTAACGATGTTGAACATTTCCTTAAGTGTCTTTCAGCCATTTTAGATTCCTCTGTTGAGAGTTCTCTGATTAAGTCTGTGTTCCATTTTTTTATTTGATTACATGATCTTTTGGTGTCCAATTTCTTGAGTTCTTTGTATATTTTGGAGATCAGACCTCTGTCTGATGTGGGGTTAGTGAAGATCTTTTCCCATTCTGTAGGCCGTCATTTTGTCTTGTTGACCGTGTCCTTTGCTTTACAGAAGCTTTTCAGTTTCAGGAGGTCCCATTTATTAATTGTTTCTCTCAGTGTCTGTGCTGCTGGGGTTCTATTTAGGAAGTGGTTCCCTGTGCCAATGTGTTCAAGTGTACTTCCGACTTTGTCTTTTATAAGGTTCAGTGTGGCTGGCTTTATATTGAGGTCTTTGATCCATTTGGATTTGAGTTTTGTACATGGTGATAGATATGGGTCTATTTTCATTTTTCTACATGTTGATATCCAGTTATGCCAGCACCACTTGTTGAATATGCTTTCTTTTTTCCATTTGATATTTTTTGCTTCTTTATCAAATATCAGGTGTTCGAGGATGTGTGGATTGATATCTGGGTTTTCTATTCGGTTCCATTGGTCCTCCTGTCTGTTCTTATGCCAGTACCAGGCTGTTTTCAGTACTGTAGCTTTGTAGTATAGTTTGAAGTCAGGGCTTGTTATGCCTCAATCTTTGGTTGCCCAGGATTGTTTTGGTTATCCTGGGTGTTTTGCTTTTCCAAATGAAGTTGAGTACCATTCTTTCGAGGTCCTTGAAGAATTTTGCTGGGATTTTCATGGCATTGCGTTGAATCTGTAGATTGCTTTCGGTAGGATTGCCATTTTTACTATATTTATTCTGCCTACCCAAGAGCATGGGAGGTCTTTCCATTTTCTGTTGTCTTCTTCAATTTCTTTCTTCAAAGATTTAAAGTTCTTGTCATACAAGTCTTCCACTTGTTTGGTTAGAGTTACTCCGAGATAATTTATGCCATTGTGGCTATTGTGAAGCGTGTTGATTCTCTGATTTCAGTGGAATCTCTGGGAGTTTCTCTCCATTTAGTTTGATGTTGGCTGTTGGCTTGCTGTATATTGCCTTAATTATGTTTAGGTGTGTACCTTGTATCCCTGCTCTCTCTAAGACTTTTATCATGAAGGGATGTTGTATTTTGTAAAATGCTTTTTCAGCATCTAATGAGATGATCATGTGGCTTTTATTTTTCAGCTTGTTTGTGTGGTGGATTACATTGAAAGATTTTCGTCTGTTGAACCATCCCTGCATCTGTGGGATGAAGCCCACTTGGTCATGGTGGATCATGATGTGTTCTTGGATTCTATTTGCTAGTATTTTATTTGGTGTTTTTGCATCAATGGTCATAAATGAGACTGGTCTGTAATTCTCTTTCTTAGTATTGTCTCTCTGTGGTTTGGGTATCAGGGTAATTGTAGCCTCATAAAAAGAGTTTGGCAATGTTCCCTCTGTTTCTATTGTGTGGAATAATTTGAGGAGTATAGGTATTAGTTCCTCTTTGAAAGTCTTGTAGAATTCTGAGCTGAAACCATCTGGTCCTGGGCTTTTTTTGGTTGGGAGACTTCTGATGACTGTTTCTATTTCTTCAGCAGTTATAGGTCTGTTTAATTTGCTTATCTGGTCTTGATTTAATTTTGGCAAGTGATATTTATCCAGAAAGTTGTCCATTTCTTTTAAGTTTTCCAATTTTGTAGAGTACAGGTTTTCAAAATATGACCTGATGATCCTCTGTATTTCTTCCGTGTCTGTTGTTATGTCCCCCTTTTCATTTCTGATTTTGTTCATTTGGATATTCTCTCTCTGCCTTTTGGTTAGTTTGGATAAAGGTTTGTCTATTTTGTTGATTTTCTCGAAGAACCAACTCTTTGTCTCACTGATTCTTTGTATTGTTTTCTTTGTTTCTATTTTGGTGATTTCAGCTCTCAGTTTATTTCCTGCCATCTAGTTTTCTTAGGTGAATTTGCTTCTTTTTGTTCTAAAGTTTTCAATTGTTCTGTTAATTCGCTAGTGTGGGATTTTTCCAGCTTCTGTATTTAGGCATTTAGTGCTATGAACTTGCCTCTTAACACTGCTTTCATTGTGTCCCATAGATTTGGGTATGTTGTGTGGTCATTTTCATTGAAGTTTAGGAAGTCTTTAATTTCTTTCTTTATTTCTTCTTTGACCCACTGATGATTCAGATGAGCACTGTTTAATTTCCATGTGTTTGTGGGCTTTCTGGAATTAGTATGCTGTTGACTTCTAGTTTTAAAGCATGGTGATCTATAAGGTACATTGGGTTATTCCAATTTTTTTGTATTTGTTGAGGTTTGTTTTGTTACCGAGTATGTGGTCAGTTTTTGAGAAGGTTCCATGAGGTGCTGAGAAGAAGGTATATTCTTTTCTGTTTGGATGGAATGTTCTATAGATGTCTGATAAGTCCATTTGAGTCATAACATCTGTTCGTTCTCTTATTTCTCTGTTTATTTTTTGTCTGATTGACCTGTCCAGTGGTGAGAGGGGAGTGTTGAAGTCTCCCACCATTAGTGTGTGGGGATTAATATATGATTTAAGCTTTCAAACTGTTTCTTTGACATATGAAGGTGCCCTTGTATATGGAGCATAGATGTTCAGTATTGAAATTTCCTCTTGATGGATTTTCCCTCTGACTAATATGTAATGTCCTTCTTTGTCTCTTTTGATTGATTTTATCTTGAAGTCGTTTTTGTTAGATATTCAGATAGCTACACCTGCTTGTTTCTTAGGTCCATTTGATTGGTATATTTTTTCCCCAAACTTTTACTTTGAGATGATGTCTGTCTTTGAAGTTGAGATGCGTTTCTTGTATGCAGAAGAGGGATGGGTTCTGTTTTCGTATCTAATCTGTTAGCCTGTGCCTTTTTATGGGTGAGTTGAGTCCATTTATATTTAGGGATATTAATGACCAGTGGTTGCTATTTCTGTTAGTTTGGTTTTCATCGTTGGTGATGTTATTTTGTGCGTTTTTTTTTTCTTCTTCAGGATTTGCTGTAATTAGATCATCAATTGTGTATGTTTTTGTTGGTGTAGTCATCTTCCTTGGGTTGGAGTTTTCCTTCTAGTATTTTGTGTAGGGCTGGGTTTGTGGCTAGGTATTGGTGAAATCTAGATTTGTCATGGAATATCTTGTTTTGTCCTTCTATGGTGATCGAAAGCTTTGCTGGGTATTTTAGCCTGGGTATTATATGGTCTCTCAATGTCTGCATAATGCTTGACCATGCATGACCTTCTGGCTTTCATTGTTTCCACTGAGAAGTCAGGTGTAATTCTGATAGGTCTACCTTTATATGTTACTTGGCTTTTTTCCTTTTCAGCCCTTAATATTCTTTCTTTACTCTGTATGTTTAGTGTTTGGATTATTATGTGGCAAGAAGCCTTTTTTTTTTTTTGGGGGATCTAGTCTATTTTGTGTTCTGTAAGCTTCTTGTATCTTCATAGGCATATCTTTCTTTAGGTAGGGAAAGTTTTCTTCTATGATTTTGTTAAATAAATTTTCCATGCCTTTGAGTTGACTTTCTTCTATACCTATTATTCTAAGATTTGGCCTTTTTATGTTGTGCCATATTTCATGGATATTTTGGGTTAAGCTTTTGTTAGATTTAATGTTTTCTTTAACTGATGAGTCTGTTTCCTCTATTTTTATCTTCCACACTTGAGATTCTCTCTTCTATTTCTTGTCTTTTGTTGTTCGTACTTGCATTTGTGGTTCCTGTTCCTTTCCTTATGCTTTCTGTTTCTATAATTCCTTCGGCTTATGTTTTCTTTATTTTTTTCTATCTCAGTTTTCAAGTCCTGAATAGTTTCTGTTATATGTTTGAGTTCTTTTTCTTGGTTTTCTTTAAGTGATTTGGTGATATCTTCCAATTTTTTTTTTGTTTTTTCTTCCATTTCTTTAAGGTAATTTCAATTCATCTTTAATAATTTCAGATATTCTCTTGTGGTTATTTTTTAGATCATTTTCTTCTGAGTCATCCATATTTAGTTGTTCAGGTCTTAATTTTTTAGGGTCTTTGGGTTTTACTGATATTGTGTTGCTCTTTGTGGTGTAGCTTGTGATCTTACCTTTTCTACTCTTTTCCTCTAATAGGTGTGGTTGGTGCCGTCTGAGATTCTGTTAATAATCTTCTAGGTGCCAGTAGATCAAAAGCTAAGATGGTTTTCCTCGTGGTACAGTCAGTGTCACAGTTCTAGTTACTCTGTTGGTTATTCCTGTTCCTGTGCCTGTGTTTTGGTCTGCTCTCTTGGAGTTTGCTGTCTCAAGCCTATTTTGATCTAGGCTGCTGGCTTTGATCTGTTTCTGAAAATCTTGGTGTGGATCTCCTCTTGCAGAAGTCCCTGGCTTGGAGACCTTTTTTGGTGGAGAGCGCTGACTCTGGATCTGGTCACTGTTTCAATCCTGATCCACTCATGTCCTGGGACCAGGTTTGCTCCTGGCTTCTGCCCCTGGTGGAGCTTGTTCTCTCTTTGTCTTAGGTAACTGGTTCAGTCCCAGTCTGGTTTTTGAGGGATGACCTAACTGGAGGTCGGGGACTCTGAGTCAGGTCGTTGGCTCAGTCAGTGTCCCAGGACTGTGTTGGCTCCCAGGGCTGGGGTTGCTCCTGGCTTCTGCTCCAGTGGAACTCTGCCCTTGCTTTTGGTAGTAAGTTCATGCCTTCCTTTATTTATTTATTTATTTTTTAAGATAAGGTTTCTCTGTGTAATCCTGTCTTGGAATTTGCTCTGTAGACAAGAATGGCCTTGAACTCACAGAGATCTGCTTGCCTTTGCCTCCCAAATGCTGGGATTAAGGTGTGTGCCACCACCACCACTGGGCAACCAGCAGTTTTTGTTATTCAGGATCATTTTTGCTATCCTGTGAGTCTTCAACTGTATCACCAACTTCCAAATAATGATACCTAGACTTATTAATCATGAAATCTTGGCCTTAGCTTTGCCTTTTTTTAAGTAGCTCTTATAACCTAAATTACCCATTTCTTCTGTCACATACCACCCGTCCTTTTTCCATGTCTCCTGGTATCTCTCGTGTGCCTAGATGCCTTTTCTTCTTCCTTTTTAACCCAAGAAATCCCATCTATTTCTCCTGCCTAGCTATTACCCCTTCAGCTTTTTATTACACCAGTCACAGCAATACACCTTCAGATAGTTTAAAATATTTCATAACAGTCCTGCTTTGTGTGTGTGTGTGTGTGTGTGTGTGGTTTCCATATGAAGCTGAAAATTACCGTTTCAAGTTCTATGAAGTGTGTTGGACTTTTGATGTGGATTTTGTTGAGTGTGTAGATTGCTTTTTGAGGGATGGCCATTTTCACTACAGTAATCTTACTGATCCGTGCGCATGGGAGATCTTTCAATCTTCTGGTGTTTTCTTCAGTGTTTAAAGTTTTTATTATACGAGTCTTTCACTTGCTTTGCTAAATTTAGCCCACGATTTTTTTTTTTCTGTAATTAAAGGTGTGGATTACATCACCTGGCTTTTTTTTTATTCTACTTTCATGTCTTGGGCTGTTCATTATTTCTTTCCACTGTTTGTGTTTTTATAGACGTCGTTAAGGGATTTATTCATATCGTCTTTAAGGTCCTTGAATATATTCAGAACAGCTAGTTTTCAAGTTCTTGTCTTGTGCTTCAACTATGTTGCATTTCTCAGGGCCTATCTAGTAGGGACACTGGGTTCTGGTAGAGGCATATTGTATTGGCTGTTAGTATTTGTGTTTCTGTACTGGTGTCTAGGCATCTGGTATTTGGGATGATTGAGGAGATTCTTGGTGTCGATATCTGGTCTTGTCTTTGTTGAGTGGGTGTTCCATCCCTTAGTTTGTGTTGCCCTCTCTGAATCTTAGGGAACTGATGGTTGTGGGTTGCCTTGTAGTAAGTGCTTCTGGAGGTGGGTGGTGGCAGAGAGGAAAGAACAGAGATGGGCTAGGAGAAAAGGCTTCAGGAAAGAATAAGGTGACTGTTCACCTAGAGGTGGGGTCCAAAGGGAGTTGGAGGTGTGGTGGGATGGGGGGGTTCCTGGAAGTATATATTAAGCTACAAAGTTGAAGAGAGACAGAGATGATACTCAGAGTTGAAGAGGGAGGAGCTCCTGCAAGCAGATTGTCACTGGGCTGAGGGTGAGAATGGAGAGATCTTAATGGAGCACAGTGTGATTCACCTACCTTGCCAGATATGGCCTCTGGGGGCTTTGGAATAGACAGTATTTCTAGGTATGTGGGCTGATACAAAGGAATGGGGATGGATTAAGAGGGGGCTGTGTGCTGAGAAGGTCCATAAGGAGAAGGAAAGTTGCACGCATACCAAAGTTTGGCAGCATCCCCTAGGAATGAATGGAAGGAGGAGGGGCCCCTGCAACCTGGCTGCCTCAGGATGAGCCTGGAGAGATTGTAGTGGAGTACAAGAAGGGGAATGAAAATAGTGTGGCCCCTGGGCTTCCAGGTAGAGAGTGTTTCTGGGTATTGGTGCCTAACACAAAGGGATTAGGGGCATAAGGAGAGCTGGGTCTGATGGGTTTTTGCTTTTAAATCAGAACCATGACCCCTCTGTTTCTTGTTTAGCAGTATTGTTGTTAGGTAATGCCTTTAGGGTGCTGAGAACCAGAATATTTTCAGCATTAGAAATGCCAAGCCAACAGCCTCTCTTGTTACAGGGATTTGCAGAAGCATTTTTGGAACATCTCTGGAAAAAGTTGCAGGATCCAAACAACCCCGCCATCACCAGGCAAGCTGCTGCGAATTACATTGGGAGCTTTTTGGCAAGAGCTAAATTTATTCCTCTTATGTAAGTAACTAACTTTTCAAATGCTTTTTTAATGTTTCGCTTTGGGAAGATTATAGTATTGTCTCAAATCGTAGAAATAGGTCTCTCATTTTTGATGTCTTTGTAAAGCAAGGGGAAAATCTGTTTGGTACATGCAAGGTGTTTTTAATTCTATGAAGCATTTTGAGAAGGAGAGGTCTCCATTTTGGGTAAGAGAAAGTATATGAGGCATCTGTGTATTGAACCTAAAAGCCTGTCTGTGTTTATGGATAACATAGTGTTGTGTATTGTCTTGATTCTTTTTGTAGGTTTGTTGTTTTTCATTTGGTTTCCAAATTAGTTGTGTTTGTTTGAAAACACTTTTTAGGGTAATTAGGGGTAGGATGGAGCTCAGTGGCAAAGCACATTTGGCACATGCAAAGCCAATCCCAGTATTGAGACTTAGAAGTGATATAGGGCTCTCTAGGAGGCTGGTTCAGGGGCTCCACAAGATAAGCGCAGAGTCAGCTAAGAGTCTTGTGGATCCAGTTTCTGAGTCCAGATGGGAAGAAGCCCTGATCCTTAGCCACATTGATGTCAGGCTGGGAGCTGAGCCAGGAAGCCCTCAACTGAGTTGGAGAAACTCAACTCCATCCCTAAAAGTATTTTTGTCTTTTAGTTAATTGTATTTTGTTTTTTGAGATGTCTTGCTCTGGAATCCAGGCTGGCCCCAGTCTCCTGAGTGTGGGTTTTACAGGCCTGTGCTCTCGTGCCTAGTTCCTTGGGATATCCTTAAGGCCTTTTGCTCTGTAGAAATTGGAAGGAATTTTTTTAGTCCCAGTACCAGGGAGGCAGAGGCAGATGACCTCTGAGTTCCAGGACAGCCAGGGAAACACAGAGAACCCTTGTTTAGAAAAAAAGAAACCCCCCCCATAACAAAAAATTGTAAGGCAACTTCTTCCTATCACCCATTCCTTTACTTCTGCTTTTCTCTGGTCATAGGAAAGGTTTTTGGTTTGTGTATTTTTGGCGCTGGGAATGGAACCCAGGACCTCATACATGTTAAGCATTTGCTTACCACTGAGCTACATCCCAGCCCGTGGGTCATATTTGAGCCTTATATAATGGATAGTGAAAGACAGGTGTGTTTCTATCTTCAGCTTTCTCATGAAGCCAGTAACACCACCTTTTCTCTTTCCAGCACTGTGAAATCATGCCTGGATCTTTTGGTTAACTGGCTGCACATGTACCTTAATAACCAGGATTCAGGGACAAAGGCTTTCTGTGATGTTGCACTCCATGGACCATTTTATTCAGCCTGCCAAGCTGTGTTCTACACTTTTGTTTTTAGGCACAAGCAGCTTTTGAGTGGAAACTTGAAGGAAGGTCAGTAATGTGGGTTCAGATTGGGTTATTTATTGTACTTGGGCCTTCAGGGCAGTACTACTTGCTTTCGGTTGATGCTTATTTTTAAATGTGTGATGGGGGTTAGTAGGGTTTGCTGTCACAGTGTAGCTGTGGCATCGTGGACCTGCAAAGGAGGGCAATGGTAGACAGAGGTGTAAGACTCTGGGTTCACTTCAAGAATGAACGATTTTGACTTTTCCCCACTACTGTTTATGTGTTGTTTAGCTAGCTACTAGAGAAATTGTCAATGTCTAGTGCGTTGGGGTCCCTGGGTAAGGGTCTCGCGCAAATCAGGACACAGGATGCAGAGTATGAACAACTGCATAACAAGCTTTATTTTATATGAAAGAGCATTACCTCAACTCTGAAACCCCCTTTACTCACATACATGATCATGAGAAACTCCTGCCTCACCTTGTAAGAAACAATACCTCAATCAATAATAGTAATAAAATGAAAAGAAGCACATAGAAACAAGGCAGAAAGTACACAGAAGCAAAGCACTCCTTGTAACTGGTAGAGCATGAAGAACTGAGCTCAAAGGCCACTTCCCTATCCAGGGTACAGATTCTTACAGAACGTTTGAGAAATGGGCAGAGAAAGTTTGCTTTCATCTATGCTTGGTTTGCCAAGCAACCATTTCCCAACTTCGTCTGTCCCAGGAGGAGCCTGCACTCTAAGCCAGTTCTGTGTTTCCACAAGAAATCACTGCAGAGGAGTCAGAACAAAGGGTATCTTTGATCCCCTTATTTGAGTTCTTCCTTCTTCACCTCCCTGCTCTTGTGGCCTTGTTTTGCCAAAGGAGGACAGTCCTAGTCCAGTAGTTCTCAACCTTCCACCCATTAGTACAGTTCCTCATGCTGTGGTGACTCACAAGCATAAAATTATTTTTGTTTCTACTTCATAGCTGTAATGTTGCTGTTGTTAGGAATTGTTGTTAGTAATATAAATACCTGTTTTCAATTGAGAAGATGCCTCTATCAGATTGCTTATAGGCAAGTCTGTAGGTCACTTTCTTCATTAATAATTAATAGATGTGTGTGTGTAGCCTCAGTAATAAAGACCCAGAGATAGATGTTGGGATTCAACCTGAAGATCAGGAAAGCAGAACAGCCAGCCGTGGGCTCTTTACCTCAACCTCAGACCAAAAATGGGCAGTTGTGCCTCCATGAATCCTCAGATTGAGACTGAGAATGAGACCTGCCTCCTCCAACTTTATATTCCTCTTTAGTGCTGGGATTAAAGATGTGCACAACCACTGCCTCACCTGTATGGTTGACTAGTGTGGCTGCTTTGCTCTGATCTTCAGGCAAGCTTTATTTATTAATACACAAATAATATACTACTATATTTCCCTTTTTAGTCTAAAATAAAAGTTTATAACTAATATAAGAAAAACTAGATACAATAAGAACAATAACTATATGCAATATATACATGCAATAAATATATCAACAATATCTAGTGCATTTGACAAATTCAGAGAAAATTCTCCATATCTATCCTGTCCTATCTTGGTGTGTTCAAAGTCTTGTACCTCATTTACTTTCTGTCAGAACTTGCTTTCTGCATCTGGTAAACAAGGAAACCTAAGAGTATCTATCTAGTCTTCAACTCCCTCAGAGACCCAAGAAGGAAATATTAACCGAGTAAGTAAATAAGCAACTACCCAAAAAATGTAAGAAATGACAGAAACAGCTGGTTGCCTGGACAGTCATCCGAAGTTCCTCTGCAATGTTGGGGCATCCATCTTTGGCCTACAAGCCTACCATATCCTGAAGACTTTTCTGTGAAGCAGGATATTCTGAAGGGCTGTTCCTCCTTGTCTTGACAATGTTTGGAAGTCATTCTCTTTTATGTCCTGCTTGGCCAAATAGTACAGCATATTGTTAGCAGTTGAGGCAAGGGCATCTTCTTGCCCAGTGGCTTACTTTTGACACAAACTTCATGTGGAGTTTCTTTGATGCCCATTATCTTCCCCCAAAGTAGATTGGTACTGTCAGGAGCAGATGTGTCTCAATTGCCATTAAAAAAAAAAAACAAAAAAAAAACCCTATATTATTAAAACATCTTAAATGACATATTCTGTAGATCTCTGAAGTGTTTGAAGATGACCTGTCTATTTAAAATATATTTGTTTGACCTTGAAAAAATACCTAATGTGACTACAAGTTCGATTATAATAGGTGATTAACTGCTAAACTGCATTTCCATATTATCTTAAACAGTTGATAATAATAATTTTCAAGGACTAGAAATTTGCATTACATTGTTAAATGAGTTGTGTAGATACAATATCATGAATGAGAGTAGACATATATGTGTAGTATGTTCTGGCAAAATTAATTTCAAATTTGTATCAATATACAAAATTGGTATAAAACATATAAAAGTCCAATCAAATGTAAAACATTTAAAACTAGTAATTACTTTTTAAAAGTAGATTTAATAATCTACCTTTTTATGTTATCTATATTCTCCCTTCTTTCAGAGTAGATTCAATAATCTACCCTTCTATCATATCTATATCCCCCTTTTTCCCTTTCAAAACAAGAACCTTGACTCTGATTTCCTTTGTTTAGCTTTTTCCCTGACCATTACCAATAACATTGTAACCAATCCCTTAAACAATGATAAATATCCATAACCCAATGAAAGACTAAATCACCCACTCCACCTCTTTGGAATGTGGGTGTCATGTTCTTAAATTTACTTCCTGCTGTCTGTGGGGGGCGCAACAGCATCTTTATGTGATCCTGAAAAGAAAAATTTGGGTTGTCAAGTCCTAGGAGAGGTAGCTGTATCATTTGTTGTCCAGTCTCTGCATAATCGGAAAGTGCAGGGCTCGTCTTGAGTCCTGGCTAGAGTGGTCAGACTGGATCATCTCAGCTAGCCTCCTCAAAACTGTTCTGAGCAGTTTGTAGTTCAAAGCTGATCTTGAGGTGGTGTTTTCAGCTTAGTGTTGTTATTATGATCTTGGAGGAATCGTTGTGGGGCCCCATTCTCCTTTTGGAGATTTCAGAGGTCATTGTTAGGCATGCTCATGGTTCATTGCAGCAAACTGTTAGAAACTCAAACCCAAAGTCATGTATAGGAAGGTAGAGGAAACCTTCTTCTAGAATTAGTTAGTACTCTGTATGATCACTAGTAGTATCATGACAAAAAGTTTTATATATATATATTAATTTTATAAATCTTATGTCTTAAGAAAAGCTGTTAAGAGTCAATATAAACCAAAGGATTATGAGACTAGGGGCAATATAATAGTCCTTAAACTTGTCTTTTTTTCTGTCCCTTATCAGGTGGCTCTTTTGACATGAGAAAGAGATTATGGATTTTACTTTAATAAGCATGCTTGGGTTTAGAGAAGGAGAGAGCCACATTCCAACTCCAAAGCCAGATTTATTAATCTTTAATTGGACTGGAACTACAAAAAGACGATTTGTCTTATATGTCTATATATTATATTATTTGGGAAGATTTATGAAATTTTATCCTGTTGGAAATTGAGTATACTAACAGGCCAGTTTAATCCTTTTCTTGGGATACTTGTTCTGGATTATTTGTCCTTTTTCTTCAGATGTCTCATTTGTTCAGTGGTCTTTGGATTCCTTAGCTGGATATCTTTATTCTCATGAAAAGACAGAAACAAAACCCTTCCCCAACCCTAATTTTGGGGAGATTATCCTTTGGCAAGTTATATCTGATCAAATGAAAAGCATTTGTTAATTTTATAGGTTAGTTTAGGTTAAATGGCCATGGTGCTTAATGAATAATTATCTCTTCTAATAAGAGGTGTCTTCTTTAAATAGAATCTTTATCAATTTTGATGGTATCCATAGCTTTTATTTTCCTTTGGAAACAAAAGCAAAACCCCTTCCCCAATGTAACACATGTCCTGGTTTTCATTCTGAGGTCAGTATGTCTTCAAAGTATATGGCTGATTTAATTCTGTAGTTTTTTTCTACTATCCACTGTCTCTCCACAGCTGTTCCTTTCTCGTTCTCATTAGCATTTAGAAATTCAAAGTTAATAAAGCACTATGCAATCTTTTTCTGCAGGTATTTATCATCCCTTTCTGTTTATTTAACGTATCCTTTAGAGTTTGATTTTATCTTTCTTTCTTTTTTTTTTTTTTTTTTTTTTTTTTTTTTTTTTTTTTTTTTTTTTGGTGTTTCGAGACAGGATTTCTCTGTGGCTTTGGAGCCTGTCCTGGAACTAGCTCTTGTAGACCAGGCTGGCCTCGAACTCACAGAGATCTGCCTGCCTCTGCCTCCTGGGTGCTGGGATTAAAGGCATGAGCCACCACCGCCCGGCCGATTTCATCTTTCTATAACTGCTTGCCCTGTATGACTGTGTGGTATGCCTGTAATATGCTTTATATTATAACAAGCAAAAACTGTTTCATTTTCTTAGAGACATATGCTGGAGCATTGTCTGTCTGTTTGCGCAGTATACCCTTGATGGCTATAACTTCTAGCAAATGTGTGATTACCTAATCAGCCTTTTCTGAACTCAGAGCAGTTGTCCATTGAAAACCTGAATAGGTATCAATGGTGTGGTGTACATATTTTAGATTTCCAAATTCTACAAAATGGAACACATCCATTTTCCAGATTTCATTCCTTTGAGTACCTTTGGGTTATTTCCTGCAGGTAGTGTGTTTGGTTGTATAAAGAACAATAAAAATATTTCCTTATAATTTTCTTGGCTTGCTGCCATGTGACAGAAAAGTCTTTTTTAAACCTTTACATGATGTTTTTCATGAAATTCTGAGGCCTTCAGCACATTTCTAATCAATACTTGATCGATTTCTGCATTACCTTATGCTAGAGGACCTGGCAGACCCATATGGGATTGAATGTGTGTTATGTATGTACATGGGATGATTCATATTCCTGATTATATCTTGTAACTGAATAAAAATAGTAAATTCTGTATCATATGGTATAAATTCAGCGGTCTCAAATTGCAAAACAGCCCTGCATATTGTGAATCAGTAACTATGCTGAGAGGTTCTTTAAAATCCCTTAGTACCATCAGAATAGCATATAATTCTGACTTCTGGACAGAATCATAAGGGCGTTGTTCCACTTTACTTAAATTTTCTGATTTGTAACCTGCCTTTCCTGATTCATTTGCATTAGTATAGAATGTACAGACTAGGGTTATTGGTGTGTCTTGTACAAAGCAAGGAAGGATTTAGCTAGTTCCTTTTATAAGTTGAATTCTCTTATTTTTGGGATAGTTGTTAATCTCTCGCAAAAGATTACTACAAGCTTTTTGTCAGGGTTCACTTTCTTACCATAATTTTTTAATTTCATCGTTATTAAAAGGTACTATAATTTTTGCTGGGTCTATTCCTGTTAATTGTCAAAGTCTGAAGTCTCAATTTGCCTTTTAGAGCCAGGTCCAGGACTGCCGGGGCTACAGAGAGAAACCCTGTCTCAAAACTGGGTGGTGGTGGTGGGGGAGGCGAGTGAGCATTCCTCTGTGGCCTCTGCCTCAGTTCCTGCCTCAGTTCTTGCCTGGGGTTTCTCTCAGCAATGGACTGTAAAAACGTAAGATGAAATAAACCCTTTCCTTTTCATGTTGCTTTTTCGTCCTGGTTTTTATGACAGCAATAGAAATTAAATTAAGACAGTGCTTTTAACTTTTGAGGCAACTTTTACCCCCTTGTTGAGATTTTTATATGGGCCACTCACAGACCACTTTCAAATTATTGCAAGCTACTCCATGACCTCCTTAAGCCTTGGTTTTCGGTTTTGGTGTGCTTGAGGTTGTGTGAAAGATGAATTATGTCAGAGGTGAGCTTGAGGTTTGTAAGGACTTGTGTCCGCACTGTACAAATCTCTATGCTGTTTGTTTGCCCTAAGACAGTCAGAAAAGGGTGTGTTCTCCCATAGCACCAGACAAAAGCCAGAGAAGGCAAAAAAAGGGGGGTGGGGTGTTATAGCTTTTGCTGGGGATCAGGCAGTGGTTGTCAGGTTTAGAATTAGAAGAAGATGAGGCTGGTGCCCAAGCCTGTGGTTGTGGTTATGCTCCTGCCTGAGGACGTTTCTACTTTTGCTGCCTTAGGAGGGTATAACATCATTTATTATGTGAACATTAGTAAATTAATATAATTTCAGTTAAAATGGCTGCCAAGGGGTTGGGGGCAGTGTGTGTGTGGGGGGGTTCACGCCTTTAATCCCAGCACTCAGGAAGCAGAGGAAGGAGAATCTTTGTGAGTTCGAGGCCAGCCTGGTCTACAAGAGTTAGTTCCAGGACAGGCTCCAAAGCTGCAGAGAAACCCTGCCTCGAAAAACCAAAAATAGAAAGTGTTGCCAAGGGAAAGGCAACTAGGCCCTTCTTCTCTGTCTCTCTCTGCCTCCTCTCTATATCTCTTTCTCTCTCGCTGAGACAGATATGCTGTGCTGCCCAAACAGGCTTTGAACTCTAGATCTGTCTGGCCCAACCTCCTAAGTTGAACTCAAGTTTTAGTTCCAATAATAAAATAATAATAATGAAACATTGGTAAGCTGTTTCCTCTAAACCAGGGCTTTTCAACCATGGATGACTCTGTTGGCGTTTTTGGGCTGGCTGATCCTTTATTGGGTGGTGGTGGGGGTCCTGTTCATACTTCATTTCAGCATACTTAACCCCCACTTATAACGTGCCAGCAGTGGTCATTTACCTCTCCAGTGTGACAGTAATAGCTCTCTAGAGACTGTCACATGCCCTCAGGGCATTTGGAGTGAAAACCAGAGCCCTGAACTAAACCTTACACTATGTATAGTTACATACTTGCATGTTCTGCGTGCCTCTGAGAAGATGCTGCTGGTGACTTGGTGCTGCTAAAGGTTCTTGGGATGACGTGAGTTAGCCCAGACCTTTGTGGTGACAGAAGAGAGCTAGATCTCTAAACCTCCACATGTGTGCCCACACTAAACATGCAGATATAAGAAAGTCTTTTAAATATATGAATACTAAGATTAGTTTTATGAACTAGTAGGTTAAGTTCCACTCACAAGGTTAAGTTAAAAAATTCTATTTCCCTTTGTATGATCAAGGGTCAGAAATCAGTTTTTTGTTATTAGAAAGATTTTGTTTAGTGTGTATGGGTATTTGTGTGTGCATGGATGCATGCATGACTTATGCATGTGCACACTGCATGATGTGGAGGTCAGAGGACAACTTGAAGGGATCAGTTCTCTTCTATGTTGCACTGCATGACAGGGAGAGGGAGAAGATGCGATAGAAATGTGCACCTGAGAGTGATGCATGGCTGCGCTGTTGAGGCATGCGAGTTTGACTGAGCCTGTTGTTGCATGTTAGGGGTTCAGTTTCTGTGGTTGTCTCCTTTGACCTCAGTCTGCTCTGAACTGTCATATACTGATTCCAGATTGAAAGTTAGGGTTTCTGTTGCTGTGAAGAGATACCATGATCACAGAAAACAGATCTTCGTTTTGTTTTGTTTTTGGTGCTTTGAGACAGGGTTTCTCTGTAGCTTTGGAGCCCGTCCTGGAACTAGCTTTGGAGATCAGCCTGGCCTTGAACTCACAGAGATCCACCTGCCTCTGCCTCCTGAGTGCTGGGATTAAAGGCGTGCGCCACCACCGTCTGGCGATGACAAAAAAAATCTTAGAAGGAAAATTGGGGCTGGCTTACAGTTTCAGAGTTTAGTCCATTATCATTATGGCAGGAAGCATGGTGGTGTTCAGGCAGGTAAGGTGCTGGAGAAGGAGCTTTGAGAGTTCTACATCTTAATCTGCAGGCAGCAGGAGGCTGTGTGCCACATAGAGCAAAGGTTGAACATATGAGACCTCAAAATCTACCTCTACAGTGACACACTTCATCCAGTAAGGCCACACCTCCTCCTAATGGTGCCATTCCCTGTGGGCCCAGTATTTAAACAAATGAGTCTTGGGTTGGGTTTGGGGCATATTCCTGTTCTAACCACCCCACCATGTAATCTTCAGTTGCCAGGAACTCTGGTTTCTTTTTTCAGAAAGCTATACCGAATGACAGTTGTTGGCTTGAACTTTATTCCTGTATTTCTGCAAATAACTTCTTAATAATATCTTTATTTTGGGGTGTGCTGGGACACAAGCCCATCTTAAGCACATGCTCTACTACAGAGCCCTTAAATTGGTTTTTAAATGTGTAATAATTTGTGCTTTCAAAGATAATCTTAGCCCCCCTCCCTTTTTTTTTAATCCAAGGTTTACGGTATCTTCAGAGTCTAAACCTTGAGCGTGTCGTGCTGAGCCAGCTGAACCCTTTGAAGATCTGCCTCCCGTCGGTGGTTAATTTTTTTGCTGCTGTCACAAAGTGAGTCATTTGTGTTTCCTTTATGGCCATTTAGAAAGTCAAGGGGGTGGAACTGTTGTGCTGTCTACCACGTGCTCTGGCACTGAGTAAATTCCAGCACATTTTTGAGAGCAGCACACACGAGGAAACCACCAGCTCTGTTAGTATTCCAGCACACTAGGAGTGCAGAGCGGCCTGGGCTCTGAAATACACAAGTGCTCATCCAGGGAAGTGCATGTTAGTAGCACAGCAACCTGGAGGGGTTGGTAGTTAAAGTGTGGCTCTCAAGAAGTACTTGGCAACAGTGAAAAGTTTCAGAATGCACAACAAAAAAATGAATTCAGGGGCTGGAGAGATGGCTCAGTGGTTAAGAGCACTGCCTGCTCTTCCAGAGGTCCTGAGTTCAATTCTTAGGAACCATATGGTGCCTCACAGCTATCTCTAATGAGACCTGGTGCCCCCTTCTGGCGTGTAGGCACACATGGAAGAAATGCTGTCTACATAATAAATAAATAAATCTTTTAAAAAGAAATGAATTCATAATCAAACTAATGGATCTGAGATGTTCCTGAAAGTGCATGCACATCATCAGCCGTTAGGTCTGAGCACAGAGCTCTGCACCGCCCGTGCCCGCCTCACCCAGACGCCAGCTCAGACCACAGAATGCATGAGTCACAGTATTTTGCCCTGATAGGAATGGAATGGTTCAATGTAATGGAAAGCAAAGGCTCAATTCTTTCCTACCATCATTCTTCAGCATATAAATATGGAATCAGTGTATCTTTGGTTTGTGTTGTGCTACCATGTTTGATTTTCATTGATGCTGACTTGAATTTCATGTTTTCATCTTTAAGTGAATTTTCTCTTTGAGAACAGCACTGCTATCAGCGAGCCCAGTTCCTTCCACCCTGGACTGAGATTAAAAGTATACACTGCACCTGGTTGTATTTTTGTTGTTGTTTGTCTGTTGTTTTTTGAGACAGGGTTCTCTGAGTGGCCTTGTTCGTCCTGGAACTTGTTCTATAGACCAGGCTGGCCTTGAATGCACCGAGATCCGCCTGCCTCTGCCTCACAAGTGCTGGGATTAAAGGCGTGCGCCACCATACCCGGGCACACCTGCCTTTTTGTTATTGTGTGTTTTGTTGTTATTTTGTGACAGGGTCTCATTATGTAGCCCTGACTATCCTGGAACTCACCATTTATACCTGGCTGGCCTCAAACTCACGGAGATCATCCTGATTCTGCCTGATTCTGAGAAAGATGTCTCCCGCCATGCCTTGCTGTACTTGACCTTTTTTTAAATTAATTTTATTTGTATGTGTATGAATATTTTGCCTACATGTATGTCGGCAGCACCTTCGTGCCTGATGCCACAGAGTTCAGAAGAGAATATCTGATCTTGTAAGACTGGAGTCACCATATAGATGCTGGAAATCAAACATGCGTCTTCTGGAAGAAAAGCCGAGCCCGTACCTAAACTTGCGGCTTAGGCTCTCATGCTTTTCTGAGTTATGTTCACCAGCCCCAATTTAAAAAGTAATCAGAAACTTTCTGTAATGCTCTCTCTGGGAAGTCACAGTTGGCTGAAAATGAGCTTGCAGGATGCGATATGTCTTAGTGGTAGATATGCTTGAATACATGAGGCCCTGGACTGTGCAAAAAACAAAACAAAAAGGAAAACATTCTTGTCATCTTAGAACTTGGGAGGCTAAGGCCAGAGAATCAAGAGTTTGTAGTCAGTCTGCTACATGGTGAAAACTTGTCTGAGGACATAAAAGGAAGGAATGGGGAAGAAGAGGAACATAGCTGTGTGTGGCTCATGCCTGTAATCCTAATACTTGGGAGGGTGAGGCGGGAAGATTGCTAATGTTACAGGATGAGACCATGTCTCAGAAAAAAAAAAATAGTTCTAGTCAAAGTCCTCCAATAAAATTCAGAATACCTCCACTGGCATCTGCTCTTGGCCCCCAGTAAACAGAGAGTCATTTTTTTTCATGAGTCCTAATTCTTTTTGAAAACAGAAAATAGATATCTTCCTGTTGTGCTGAGCACTTTAACCTTGTAAGCATGCTAGCTTTTCATAATACTCATTAATCATAGTCCAATTTTGTATTCTGTTTCCTTCCTCCTCAGCAGATGTGCAAAGACCAGGCCAGGAGTGCTCACCCTAAGCGGGCCAGTTCTTACTGCCCTCATTATCCCTAGCAGCATCTGCATTACAGCTATAATGTGTACATCATGACCTGTGGGGTGGCCCCAGTATGGTGATGCTTCATCTCCTTTGTTGTGTGTCCCACAGTAAGTATCAGCTTGTGTTCTGCTACACCATCATGGAGAGGAACAATCGCCAGATGCTCCCTGTTATTAGAAGTACAGCTGGTGGAGACTCTGTGCAGACCTGCACCAACCCATTGGACACCTTTTTTCCCTTTGACCCTTGTATGCTTAAGAGGTAGGTCCTCTCAGTTGACGCTGTGGGACATATGTACTTTGCCCAAGGCTGGGATTGAGAGTTGCTTTGTTCTAGGTGGACTTCCTGACTGTTAATTTGAATGCAGGATTGTCAAAGGCTCCAGACTGCTTCACAAGCACACCAGGGCTATGCTTATATTTTCTTAAGCCCAGGAGGGTACCAAGTCCTTTTTTGTTTTTCTTTAAATTGATCGGTTTAAGTGAGTTACGCTGAGGCTGGGTGAATCAAAGTTCTGAGATAGAGAGGGTGTGGTCAGCTTGGCCATCTAGTTTTCTGTCATTATTCTATTTCCTTTAAAGACCGTATCCCATCTCACTGCCTGTGATTTATCTAGATGGTGGGTCTGGAAAACCACTAAGGCATTCTTGGTGCTTGTATATTTTTGCTAACTGCACAGTTTATTTTTTATTTCTTAAAGTTTGTTTGTTGGCAGAGGTTTCTGTCCTGTCCGGTCCCACAATAAACACTCAGAAACTATATTATTTGCAATACTCTTTGGCCAATAGCTTAAGTGTATTTCTGGCTGACTCTCTTAAATTGCTCATTTCTATTAATCTGTGTATTTCCATGTGGTTCTGGCTTACCGGCCAGGTTCTGGTGCCTCTTTCTCCTGTGGGCGGCTACATGGCACGTCTCTGACTCCGCCTACTCTCTCTCTGTGTCTTCTAGCCTGGCTATGTTCTCTTAAGCCATTGGCCGAAAGCAGCTTCTTTATTAATCAATAAAAGCAACATATATACAGAAGGACATCCCATTCCAGTTTGCGTTTGTTATGAGTGTTTTGCCTGCATTGTGTATCATGTGCTAGCCTCATGCTTGTGGAGATTGAAGAGGTAGGGCTCTTTGTAAGAATAGTGAATACTCTTAATATATTAAGATGGCTGATGTCATCTGAGTTGGTTTTCTAGATTTAATGTTTAGCAGATTTCTGTAGGAGTACCAGAATATCAGTCTGTTTGTACATGTGATAAATTGTCAGTCACTGAGTGAGCCAGAAACACTTTCCTTTGGAATCTTAGAGATAGAAGATAAATTAGTCTCCCTAATAGATGAAACCTCAGGACTCACAGTTTTCTTGTCAACTGTAGTCTTTACTTCCTGCTTTGGAATGTAAGTCTGAGAAAAGAGCTAAGGTGTTGGGGTTTCTGGCTACTCATTTACTTTGAAATATCCTGTTGGCAGGTCAAAGAAATTTATTGATCCTATTTATCAGATTTGGGAAGACATGAGTGCTGAAGAGCTACAAGAATTTAAGAAACCCACTAAAAAGGTAAATTCGTGATGGGGAACTTGATGAAAGTCTCCTGTAGTTACAGACCACAGTAAACACTGTAAACCATGCGTGATTCCAAGCCCAGGTTATGTTTTTAGTAACAGAGGATTTGTGAGTTCTGCTTCATTTATTTCTATTATGCGGGTTTCATGAGCTCTTAGCCCTCCCTTCCCTTGATGTTTGCCACTTGGCAATTCCACTTGGCAACTCTTCCTTTGTATGTGTTTGTATATATGTGTGTGAGATCAGTTGTGTGCATGTTTGTGGAAACCAGAAGTCAGCCCTTGGTGTTGGGCCTTAGTCTATAAGACAGGGTCCTTCATTGCCTTGAGTTTGCCAAGTAGGCTAATCTGGACAGCCCAGGGAACCCGCCTAGCTCTGCCTCCTCGAGGCCAAGATTCCATGTGTACATTGTATCTTGCTTGGTTGTTTATTCTTCCACTTATTTATTTAATTTAATTTAATTTAATTTTGGTTTTCAGGACAAGCTTTCTCTGTGTAGCCCTAGCTGTCTTGGGAACTTGTAGACTAGGCTGTCCTCGAACTCAGGGAGATCCTCCTGCCTCTGCCTCCCGAGTGCTGGGATTAAAGGCGTGCACCACCACGGCTCCACTGTACCTGTTGTCTTAAGCACTGGGGAGACTCAGGCCAGGATGAAGAGTTTTGAGGCCTGTCTGCTACATGGTGGGACTCCTCTGTCTGAGTATACAAGGAGGAGCTGAGAAGAGCTAGCTGTGCCTGCAATCCCAGTTCTTGGGAGACTGGTGTTGGAGGATTGCTGACGCTACAGAGTGAGACCCTATCTAAAACACCAACAGAATGTGATCCTCACAGAGCTTCACTGTCCCCGTCTGTCTGCTCATTAGCCACCACGTACAAATGCCGCTCGGCTCATTTAAAGTCTGCTCCTGTTTTGGGATCCTCAGGAATACACAGACTGGGTCATTCCTCAAGCTTCCTGATGTGGAGCCATCACAGTCCTACCTAGCAAGAGCTTAGATCTAAGACAGCGGTTCTCAACCTGTGGGTTGTGACTGGTTCATGGCCCCATTGGGGGTGACCTTGTGGGGTGAGGTGACCCTTTCACAGGGGTACCTAAGACTATCGAAAAACACAGATATTTACATTACGATTTATAGCAGTATCAAAATTAGTTATGAAATAGCAACAAAAATAATGTTATGCTAGGGGGTCACCACAACATGTTTGAAAGGGTTGAGAACCACTGTTGTAGAGAACATGAGTGATTTTGCTGTCTACAGCACTCTGACCTCATTCAGCATCATAATGGACCCACTGAGCTGTGGGCTTTCACTGCCTTAGGATGTGCCACTTAGACTAGACTTGGTAGCTGTTTTTGTTTCCCCATACTGGGATTTCTTTTTACTTTTTGGGATCGAGTCTGCTCCCTGTTTACTGACTGAGTAATTTCTCTGCCTCAGGAAAGGAATTCTTAAGCTTTTCATTAAATTAAAGAAAAAAAAAATAGGGGTCCTGGAGAGATGGGTCATCTCAGCTAAGGCATTTATTTAGGTTCTTCCAGAGGTCCTGGGTTCAGTTTCCAGCACCGACCTAGCAGCTCACAACCATATGTAACTCTAGTTCTAGAGGATCAGACACACTCTTCTGACCTCAGGCAAAATACTCATATACATAAAATAAATTAAAAATATTAGAGCCAGGCATGGTGGTGTACACCTTTATTGCCAGCACCTAGGAGGCAGAGGGAAGAGAATCTCTGTGAGTTTGAGGCCAGCTTATTTTACAAAGGGAGTTCAAGGACAGTCAGGACTAAATAGACACTGTCTTGAAAGGCTGAAGAACAGCGTTTTCAAAAAAAATGTGTGTGTGTGTACGTCTGTACGTACACCAAGTCATTGGACAACTTGGGGTTTGGTTCGTTCCTTTTACATGCTGGTCTAAACCCAGGTTACCAGACTTGGTAACAAGTACCATCTCAGCAGCCCATGAAGACTTTTCAGACTAACATTGTCATGTCCTCACCACTGTTGTCTACACAGGAGCTAGTAGAGGATGAAGACGACGACTTTTTGAAAGGTGAAGTGCCCCAGAGCGATGCAGTGATTGGCCTTACCCCGAGCTCCTTTGATAGCCACTTCCGAAGTCCTTCCAGCAGCTTGGGCTCTCCACCTGCGCTGTCCCCTCTCATCTCCAGGATCTGTGATTGAGCTGCACTGTTCTCCCCAGGGCCCCAAGCCCCACCATGGACACCACATTGGGCTAGTCTGTGCCTTGTATATCCAACTTCCATGTTGGACTTGGGCCAGTGTCTGAAGGTACCCAGATTGTGTGTGTTTGCAGTTCACTCCCTATGGACAGAAGGAAAGACCAAGTATCATGTGAAATATTTCACAGTGGGCATAGCAATCAGTGCTCATGCTTCAAGTGTTGGCTTAATATGGATGGAGCTGCTGGATGCTTGCTAGTGTCAGCCATATCCCAGCAGATGACCTTTTAACAGGTTTCTTTTTGTCAGAGCCACAGTCACATGACTTTGTGGGTCTTGTTTTGGTGAGAAATCTTCAGAATCAGTCCTGCCTGTAAATACCCTTTACTAGATATTGCCTACAGTGGTGTAATGGTTTCCTTGTGAATAGAAGTCTGTTTGTGGTTTGGGTACAGAGGGAAATGCGAGGCAGGCTTGAGCATTTAGGCTGGGTTCACCAGGAGAACACAAAGCACTGCAGAGGGGCAAAGAAGCCGGGAGGAAAGAGGCTTCAGAGAAAGAGGAAACGGCACTGGTGCAGGAGAGTGGATCTGACCTAAACAGAGGTGCGTCAGCTGTACCTTGAACTCACCAAGCAGCTTGGGTGTCTGAAAAATAGTTAAATAACTTGTAGAACATGGACTCTGCCTGGAGAGCTGCTCTCTTCCTAAGCAGCAGTTCTGCTTTGTAGCAGGCGTGTGCGAGGACTTCAGAGGTGTCTGTCGCTGGGATCTTTACATGTAAACTTTGTATTTGTGAAAATGGCCCTTTAAGTATATTTAATTTTTTTTTTTTTGCCACTTGTACTTATTTAAAGGCAGCAATATTTTCTTGGTCACACCATTTTTAATGGAATTCCTCTCATGTCATTGAGGGCTTTAATAAAGGTTCCCCACCACGGTCCCGTGATTGGTGTGTTTGAATCTTAGCCTTCTGCTCCATTAAAAAGGAGGTGGGATGGGTTAGAACCAAACGGTCAGTGGTTAGTATGTTTGCATGGTTTGATCAAGCCCATGAAAACACTTTAAAGAAATTCTGTACTATCTGGGCATTGTGGTACACCCATAATTTTAGCACTTGGGAGGCTGAAGCAGGAGTATTTTAAGTTAAAGCTATTCATAGATACTTTTTTTTTTTTTTTTGGTTTTTCAAGACAGGGTTTCTCTGTAGCTTTGGAGCCTGTCCTGGAACTAGCTCTTCTAGACCAGGCTGGTCTCGAACTCACAGAGATCCGCCTGCCTCTGCCTCCTGAGTGCTGGGGTTAAAGGCATGCACCACCACCGCCCGGCCTAGTAATAGATACATTTTTAAAAAGCAAAACATCTATGGAAGAAAGTAAAGTCTCCTTGTAGCGGGAGAATTTCTTTTTGGTACTGAGGATGGGAACCAGGGTCTTAGACACCTATCTTGAGGTGAGAAGAGTTGGCAAGCGTTGCATGGTTACAGCTGTGTCCTTGGGATTGTCTGGGGACTGGAGGGCTCCGCATGCTAAGCATGCTTTTTTCTAGACTCCGAGCCTCTGTGGCTCAAGGGTACATCATATGCTCTCCTACATATTTCAGCCACTGTAGTTTAGGTCCTCAGCTCAATTATGCCTCCGTGTCTGGCTCTCATTTCATACCCAGGCTGTAAGCTGCAGTCAGTGCTTTGGGATTCTTGCACTATTAATAAGTTTTTACATAGCACTCTTTTAGAACATCTCACTGCTAGGGTTGATCCTCAGACTCTGCTACTGTAGTAAGAGGCGTGCCGGCTGCGTCCTTCGGCCCAGCTCCCGGCTGCCGAAATAATTACACAGAAACTGTATTCATTTAAACTCTGCCTGGCCCATTAGTTCTAGCCTCTTCTTGGCCAACTCTTACATCTTGATTCAGCCCATTTCTAATAATCTGTATTCACCACGAGGATGTGGCTTACCAGCATGAGTCTAACCAGTGTCCATCTTGGGCCGGAGAAGCATGGCGTCTGCCACACTTCCCTTCCTCCCAGCATTCCATCCTGTCTACTCCGCCTACCTGATTTCTGCCCTATCAAAAGGCCAAGGCAGTTTTCTTTATTCAACCAATGAAAGCAATGCAAATGAAGAAGCACCTCCTACACCATGCTACAAAAGTACTCTTCCACTGAGCCATGCTGCTAGCTTCCCCATATCCAGGTTTTAAAATTATGTACATTTGCCTGGCGGTGGTGGCACACGCCTTTAATCCCAGCACTCGGGAGGCAGAGGCAGGTGGATCTCTCTGAGTTCGAGGCCAACCTGGCCTACAGAGCTAGTTCCAGGACTGGCTCCAGAGCAACACAGAGAAACCTTGTCTTGGAAAAAAAAATGACATACATTTATGGAGACCACTTAACTTCATTATCCAGGAAACCTTCAAATTCCTGCCTTTGGGTTTGTTTAAAACTATGTGATTCAAAGCCATAGTTGGGCTGGAGGTAGCTGTGTCGACATAGTAGTCGCTCCTTTAGCTCTGCTGACAGCGCCACATCAGGTGGCTCACAGCGGCCTGTAGTGCCGGCTCCAGGGGTCTAACAGTCTGCTTTTTTTGTGCCCTTGTACTCACATAATGTAAATCGTAATAAAAAAAAAAAACCTTAATTTCAGCACTTGGTGAGGCTAAAACAGGACCATCATGAATTCAAGATCAACCTGGGGGGCTGGAGAAATGGCTCAGCGGTTAGAGGCACTTGGCTGCTTTTCCAAAGGACCCAGGTTCAATTCTAGCACCCACATGGCAACTCACAAGTGTCTGTAACTCCAATTCCAGGGGATCTGGCATTCTCACACAGATACATGCAGGCAAAACTCCAATGTACATAATAAATCTTTTTAAAAAAAAGATTAACTTTGGTTATGCAGTGACTTCCAGGCCAGCCTGAGTTTAGAGGGAAACCTGTGCTGTGATTGATTGTCCTAGGAGCCACACAATTGCCATTATGGCGAGTTCAGCTGAGCTCCACGCCAAAGAATCCCAGCTGGGCTTGTTGACGGTTTGCCTTCAGCCACAGGGGTGGAATGGGTGGTGAGATAAAGAGCCCTTTCACTTGTGGGTAAAGACCTTCCAGATGCAGCTGGTTGGGTGGTAAACTTTCACTGTAAGGAATCCCCAAAATCTCATTCACTCCTCAGAGTGAACTTTATGGAATCATGCTTAGGGTTGTCACTAGCACCTTAGATGTCCTGGTTGGTTTTCTATACAGACTTAGAATTGACACAAGTTTGAGTCATCTGGGGAGAGGAACCTCTGTTGAGAAAATGCCTCTGTCAGATGACCTGTAGGCAACCCTATAGGGCATTTTCTTGATTACTGGTTGATGTAGGAGGGCCCAGCTCACAGGGGCAGTACCACCCCTAGGCAGGAGGTCCTGGGTGCCATGAGGATAGCAAGCTGCACAACAGAGGTTCCCACAGCCTCAAGTTCCTACCCTGACTTCATGTTGAACAACTGTAAACAAACTCCTCTCCAATTTCAAATTAACAGACCTCTGAAACAATGGGTCCCAAAGAAATGGGAATTTCTCCAAGAATTTCATGCTAGAAGAAGGAAAGCCAGAAGGGGAACTTGTTCCAGGAGAGAGTTCAGAGTTTTAACATCTTGTCAGACTGCAGAAGGAGACTGAAGTCCAGCTAATGATGGATTGACCCAAACCAGCAGGATAAGTGCCTTAGACACAGCAAGGAGTTGAGTGGGAGGACCAGGGATGAGAAACAGAAAAGAAGAAAGGAAACAGAAGCAGTAACAGCTGGGACCCCGGAGTTCTTCCAGAAGCTGACGCCAAGCAATCTATTAAGAAGTACAGCATTACATATATTGTTTGCAGGGGGAAAAGGCTAAGGTCAGCCGAGAGCTAAATCAGGCAGACAATGTTGACCAAAGGAACACAGGATACCGCAAACACAGCTGCCTTAGGATTGCTAACTACAACCCAGGGAGGAGAGTCGGGTCACTAGAAACTCGAAGGCATTGCTTCAGTGTTAGAGAGGCTCTGCTAAGTCTGCCCCTGGACAAGGAAGTAGAGCTAACCTGTCTTCTTTTTCATCAAGGCTTTTTAGAAAGTCCAAGTCTCAGTACCAAATGTAAGCATTGCTGCTAGGACGGAAAGGGACCCTGGCAGTCTGGAGCCAAGGACACCACAGAGTCACTGTAAGTGCAACAGCTTACAGTCCCGCTCTGGGGAAGGGTTTTCCCAATGTAACAATCATGCCTTGGCAGGGGAGAGTTTCTTTCCCCAGTGAAGTAATGCACTTCAGCGAAAGAAGGTCCTACCCAAACTTAATTCAAGAGATTTATTGGGAAGGAGGAATCCAGGAGGGTGAGTGCCAGGGTGGAAAAAGGCAGCTCCCAACTAAACAGGTACAGGGCTTATATAGGACTTCTTAGAGGCAGAGTTTTTCCGGAGTGAAGATTTTTGGTCAGATTTCAGTCCCTCAAACTCAGATTGGCTAGATCTTTGTTCGTTTTCCTGCTCCCGGATTGTTTAGTTTTCTGCTTAGTTGGTCAGGGGCAACCAGTTTGGCTCTGGTTTCAGGACCAAAGTGTGTTTCTTTGACCTTTTTTTTTTTTTTTTTCCTTTTGGCCAGCCTTATTTCTTTGACTGACTCTGATTTCAGGGCCAGGGTGGTTTTTTTTGGGGGGGGGGGCTGGCTCTATTACCCTACATATGTAATTATATTTAATTCTGGGAATGCAGGCTGACAACATAGCAGGATCAAAACCCTGTCTTAGCCAGAATTTAACTCTACTTGTATTATTTACAGCCCTATCTGAGAATATGTTAGGGCGATAGCCTTGGCTTGGAGTCACACAGAGTTTAAATTTAGCTCCATCGTTTAAAGATAAGTGGCACCGTCGCGGCCACGTCAGGGTCCTAGCTTTTCTGCCTAGGGCGGTGAAGGGCGATAAGGAAACACAGAGGTGGGACTTCTGGTCCAAGCGCCAGGGCGGCCCTCTTTCTGCCGCACCTTCTTTTCCGGGCACCAACCGCGGTGCCTGCTGGGCCGGAATCCACGCGCTCCCGGCGACTTTTGCGGTGTCTGGCAGCTGAAGTAGGTGGACGTTGGTTAATTGAACACACTTTTGAGAATCAACACGGCCCAAGGAGGGAGTCAGGGCTGGGTGACGCAAAGCTCCCGTCTGCTTCGAAAGACGCGGACAGAAAGAGCTCCGACAACGTACCCACAGTTTGGACTACATCTCCCGTGATGCCTTCGGCACATAGGCTTTTCCAGCACTTCGATCCCTCGTCCCGGCAGTCTCTACGGTGTGCGGGGGCGCGGCGCCCGCGATGGGCGTGGCATGACGCGAGGCGGGGCGGGCGGCAGCCGCCGACGCTGGCGGCGGCCTAGGCGATGCCGCTGCTGGTGGACGGGCGCCGAGTGCGGCTGCCGCGGTCTGCTGCGGAACTGGTTCGCGCGCACCCGCTGCTGGAGGTGAGCGGGATTGCCCGGGCCTGCGGGCAGGTGGGGTCTCCGCAGCCCGGCCCCCGACGTGCGTTCACTAGGGATCGACTGAGACGGGGCCCAGAGAGGTTAGGTGACTTGCCCAAGGTCGCACAGTACGCGGCGCGCGGGGACCGGGGCCTCGTCTACCCTCGGCGGGATCCGCAAGTTGAGGCGCTTGAGCGGCTCCCGGCATTATACAGCCCGGCTGCGGACAGGTGCGGGCGGAGTGCCCAGCCCTCTGCGAGCCCATTCCCGTCCCCTGCGGCTTGGGGCGCCTTGTTATTTTTAGCCAGAAGTAAGGGTTTCGCTTGGAAGTTGCTAGGTCGGCGAGGACCGCGCCCGGATGGGTGGATGGGCTTTTGTCTTCTTTCCTTGCGGGAACTTCTTGAAGGCAGTGGTGACCAAGTATCCCGCATGCTAGTTGTCAGCTCACCCATGGATCTCACATAGTGCGGTGTAGGAGAGGACCCGGGGCGGGGGCTCTTTCCTAATCAAAGAATTCTTTTAAAGACCCAGTTATTGCCTTGAAAGATGTCCACTTTCTTTTTTCTTTTTTTGGTTTTTCGAGACAGGGTTTCTCTGTAGCTTTGGAGCCTGTCCTGGAACTAGCTCTTGTGGACCAGGCTGGCCTCGAACTCACAGAGATCCGCCTGCCTCTGCCTCCTGAGTGCAAGATGTCCAGTTTCACTCTGAGAGGTGAAGCCCAGGAGCGTGGGGTTAGAGAAGGCATTCTAGAAGTTTCCTCTGATCAGCTATGGGATCTGTGGTCCTGTCTGCTTAATTGCTGTTTTCCCCTGGATTGCTTCCTGAAGCAAACGCTTCCAGAAAGCAGATGGCAGTGTGCTTACAAAATATTTGTTGGGTAAATGAATGGGTAGAATGACTCCTGAGAACTATGGGGCAAGGAGACTGTGACTGTTAGCTTGAATTTCAGGACAGCCATCCTGCAAATCGGGCTAGGCACTGTGCCCTTTACTGTGGCGCTGCCACCAGGTCGGCGAAGCCAGGAGTAATACTCATCAAAGAAAAGTTTAATCCACTCTCTCCTACGTCTGCTTGAAACGTCTAGTTTTAGTGGCCACAAACAGCACATGAGAAGGCAGAGATGAGGTGACGTGGAAAGCTCTGGCAGGGTTTGGTCTGGGGAGACAGCCCAGAAGGGCTGCTGAGTGCAGAGATGCCTTTCAGGGGCAGGGAAAGAAGGGGTGGCAGGGAGGCCCCTGTCGGGAGGAGGCTGGAGTGTGCGCTGCATCCCCAGTGGTAAGGGAAAGGTGTTCACTTTCGTGTGCTCTGTGGAGGGAAGTAGAAAATTGTGTCCTTCGTCACAGCCATTCTTCCTTACAAGGGGCTCTTTATATACCTCTGACTGTCCTGGAACTTGGTATGTAGACCAGGCTGGCCACAAACTCACTGGCTTGCTTTCTTTGCTGTGATACACTGTTGTAAAAGGTTTGAGACAGGGTCTCATTGTGCAGCCCTGGCTGGAACTCACTGGGTAGGCCTGTCTCCAGCTCTCAGACTTCTTCTGCCTCCCAAATGCTGGAATTAAAGGTGTGCACAACCACGCCTGATTTTATTTGTGTGCACCCTGTGTATTTATCTGTGTATGTGCACATAGGTGTGGGTGCTTGTGTGCACAGGGGGCCAGAAGGTGGCACCAAGTGGCTTCCTCTTCGTTCAGTGCAGTTCCTTTGAGGCAGGGGTCCCCCTGAATATGCTGTCATTGATTCTTTCATCTCCACCCATCACAGAGCCGGGGTTACAGGCATGTGTGGGAATCCTGGCTTGTGAGTGCTGGCACCTAACCTTTGGTAGATTTCTCAGCAAACAATTTTAACTACTGACCATCCCTGTAGCATCCCCCCCCCTTTTTTTTTTTAAAGAGAGAAAGACAGGCTGGCCTTGAAGTTGGTCTGGGCCCAGTGCTGACCTTGAGTGCCTGAGACCTCCTGCTTCAGCTCCACTGTGGTAACTCAAGGTGTCATCCAGTATGCCCATCACAGTACACTTTTTGATTGACAGCATGCTGTATATATTGTTATTTTTTTTCTTGGTTTTCAAGATAGGGTTTCTTGTGTAGCCCTGACTGTCCTGGAACTCGTTCTGTATGCCAGGCTGGCCTTGAACTCACAGAGCTCGGCCGTGCCCGGTTCCTGTGTGTTTCATGTCAGCATTTTGTGACCACACAGCACCAGCTGTAGAACCCTGATTAGCATCCCACCACACCTTTCTGCAGCTGTGCTTCTGAACATTTTAAAGGGAAAATTCCAGAACACTAACTGATGCTGTCATGGTCCCCCTCCCACGCCCCACTTTCTATTTTGAAAGTCTCACTGTAGCTCAGGCTGATCACCAACTCATGATCTTTGCGGCCTTCCAGGCTGGGATCATAGGCGTGTGCCACCATGCCGACTAAGAACGGTCAGATACACGCCATCAGAGATGCTGCCAGGGCAATCCCACACTGCTGCTGCTCACCTCCTCCTCCACATTTCCTCACCAGCACATCTGGGTTCAGGCACCCAATGGCCAGCCACAGTGGAACTGGCCCCACACTGTTCCCGACAAGATGAGTACCTTTGCTTTTGTTTTCTAGATTGAGGGCTGCAAAGATCAGGCACACAGTATGGTGGTTTGAGTGAGAATGGCCCCCACAGGCTCGTATGTTTGATGCTTGCCCTCTAGTTGGAAGAACTATTTGGGAAGAATTGTTGGAGGTTTGTCACTGGGGGTGAGCTTTGACGTTTCAGAAGCCTGGGCAGACCCGTGTCTCTGCCTGATGAGGGTGTAAAGCTCCCGTCTGCTCCAGCACCATGCCTGTTGGCGTCCTGATAGAAACCACAGCAACAGAACAGTGACTAAGACTGTGACGGTGGCAGGTCCCATGCTTAGACAGAAGTCAAGACTGGAACCCTGCTTTCTTCCCCTCACTTTGGATGTTGTGTAATTCAGTACAGCAGTCTCTTGCAACAAGGGGCAGCCCTGTAGGGAGGGCGAGGCAGGACATTTATGGGTGTGAAGCGGTCTTGGGCCACACAGTATGTTTCAGGGTAGACAATAGTGAGTTACTTGGAGTCAGTAATCTTGAGTGGCCCAGTGCAGTGCTCCTTAGTGTCTGCTGTTGTTATGCGGGTGGAGGCCAGGATGTCCCACTCCACACTCCTGCCACTGAGCCACACCCACACACCCGTGCTTCCCAGTGCAGCAGGTACTTTCTCACTCATGGGCCACTGGAGAAGGACGAGGGGGTGGGCTGGTTCCTAAAGTTGAAGATAAGGATTTCCCTTTTCTCCTGGGCCCTGAGCTAGGACAGAGCCCAGGGCTTTACACACGTTAGACCTGCCTGCTTCTTAGATACCCCTAGCCCTGAGGTCTTTAGGTAGTTGGAATAATAATGTTTTATAGTAGCAGATTACATGAATTCAACTTGTATGTCTCCTGTCATTTTATTGGAGCAGCCATATCCGTGTGTACCTCTGGCTGTTCTCAGTCCACAGTGGCAGAGACCCGTAGGCTTGTCATCTAGTCATTCTGAGAGAAAAATTTGCTGGTCTCCAGCAAAGAAAGTAGTGCCATTTGCTAGGCCTTGGGAAAGTTAGTTAAGGAACTGAGTGCACATGAATTAAATACCAAAAAATATGAGATGTCGAGACAACTGGGCCACTGTTACTTTAGGAAGTGTAGAGTGGGCAGTCAGTAGACGACGTGTTTTCTGGGGAAGCTCAAGGACCTGAACACGGACCCCAGGACCCATAGAAAAAGGTTTAGGGTGCTGAGGGGTGGATCCCAAGTGCTGGGTGGCTAGCCAGTTTAGGTAAAATAGTGAGTTCGGGTTTAGTGAGAACTCTGTCTCAGAACATGAAGGTGGCTCCTATGGTAAAGTAGCTGCCAAGCCTGATGACCCGATCTCTGGAATATTCTGGAATATACACGGTGGAGCAGAAAACTAACTACAAGGGTTGCCGGGTGTCCGCTGCTTGTACATGGCACCACACACACATATGAAATAAAACGAAATTAAAAACAGGGTTCAGAGTAACAGGAAGGCACATGACAGACCTCTGGCTTCAGATGTACTCACACGTACACCTCTCACACATGCACGCTTCACCCTCATGGGCACTACATGACGCCTGCATCTCTTCGTTCTCTCATGCACACAAGTGTGATGAAAGAGCAGGCTACACTGTCCTGTGGCGTCGTGTCTCTGGTCGGTCACCTTTGCTTTCATTTCTTGTGTTTGTCTTTGAGACAGCCTCACTCTGGCCAGAGCTGGCTTATGCCTCCAGTGTTGGGATTGTAAGCATGAACTCCTGCCTCTGATTTTCTTATACTTTTTTAATAACTTATATTTTATTTACACTGGTATTTTTGCCTGCAGGTATGCCTGTGTGAGAGTGTCAGATCCCCTGAACAGGAGTTACGGACAGTTGTGAGCTGCCATGTGGGTGCTGGGAATTGAACCAGGGCTCTCGAAGACCAGTCAGTGCTCTTATCCCCTGAGCCATCTCTCCAGCCCCGACTTTCTTACAGTCTAGTGGTAGTGATGCACACATGAGGTAGGAGGGGACAGTTTAAGGACAGCCCAAACTACTGTCTCAAAGGTCAAGTCTCAGATTCTTGAAGAACCATGGTAAAGGACTGGGTGTCTCTCTCACAGGCACTGGGATCTTATGTCATACGTAGCTCCTATTCAGAGGGAATGAATGTTCCTGCTGCCTTTCTCCACCAGTCTTCAATAGACAGTACAGCACAGTTCAGAGATGCCAGCCTGCTTCCCACTTCTGAGTAAACATTGGCTCTTTCCATCTCTCCTGTTCAAGCCTCACTAATTCACACAACTATTTTATTCTGTTTCAATTAAACAGGAAAGAGCCAGACTTCTCAGAGGTCAGTCTGTTCAACAAGTGGGACCCCAGGGCCTTCTGTATGTTCAGCAAAGAGAGCTTGCAGTGACCTCCCCAAAGGATGGTAGGTTAGGAAGCAGTGTGTTGGGCCTTATTCCAAAGTCTACTGGCTATTTTATGTTATTTCTTTTTGAAACAGGCTCCATCTCCATTCTGGGTTCTGATGATGCCACTACTTGTCACATTGTGGTCCTGAGGCATACAGGTATGACAGAGATGAAGGAAACCCTTCCTTAAACTGTCCCAACCATGTGGGACTACTGATTTTTTTCAGTTTGAGTTTCCGGGTGTAGAATTTGAAGTCATGCAGTTGCATGGCTGGGGCAGACAGACTGAGGGGCCAATGGCAGTGGCACCAGGATTCATCCCTACTGCTTGTGCCGGCTTTTTGGGAACCTGTTCTCTTTGGATGGATGCCTTGCTCAGCCTAGATATAGTAGGGAGGGCCTTGGACCTTCCCCAAAGCAATGTGCCTTACCCTCTCTGAGGAATGGATGGGGGGGAGTGGGAACTTGGATTGGTATTGTATAATGAAAAACAGATAGTTTGTTTTTTCTTTTCTTTTTTCCTTTGAGACAGGGTTTTTCTGTAGCTTTGGAGCCTGCCCTGGAACTAGTTCTTGTAGACCAGGCTGGCCTCGAACTCACAGAGATCCACCTGCTTCTGCCTCCCGAGTGCTGGGATTAAAGGTGTGCACCACCACCACCCGGCTGTTTTCTTTTTTTAAAAAAGAAAAAGAATTTGAAGTCATGTCTTTCTTATCTGCATGTGTCTCCCTGGTGCCCTGGTCAGATGGGCTGGCTGGGCAGCATGGACCCCAGTTTTCTTTTAGGTGTCTACAGATGAGGCAGTCTGCATGGCTTGCTTTCCAGAATATAAGGACTAACTCACTCTTCCCTTGTTCTCCAGGCAATGGGGCGACCTGCCTCACACATTGTGATGGAACTGACACCAAAGCTGAAGTCCCCTTAATAATGAGTTCCATAAAATCCTTTTCTGACCATGCTCAGTGTGGAAGGTGAGTGCCGTACTGCTGTTCTGTGGACACTGCCGGGGCGTCCTGTGCTTGTCCACTTTGAGCATGGGTGGTGTCCACACTAGGCTGGATGGAATAATGGAGGACAAGCCAGTACTGGGCGTTTTGTTGAACAGGGCTCACTGTGTACTCTGGCTTCACAGTTATGATCCTCTTGCCTCAGACTCCCTAATGCTCAGATTAGCAGATGAGACATGTCAGACTTCTGTGCTGAATTTTAAATGGAGTTTGACTTTGGACTTTGAACTTGTGTAAAGTTGGGATCCTCGAATCTTAGGCCCAGACAGAAGGCGTTTTTGTGAGCAGCCATTTGTTCTATGGTCTGAGGCAGGGAAGTCAGTAAATACGTAGGAAAGACTGAAGGAGGAGGCAGGGTTGGCAGTGACCATGCCACACACCTCAGCAGGCCAGGAGTTTGAGCATGGGTGTAGGGGAAGAACCAGCCCAGGCTGGCTGTACCTCAGCATTTCATTGTTACCCCATCTGTGACACGTGGTCATGTACCAGAGCCACACAGCTAGTTAAGTTCGCGTCTTTGACCCAGGCCTGGCTGTCACTTGCTCTGTTCTTATTACACTGGCTCTGATTTTCTTGGCAGCCTTTGAAGGAACTAGTACAGTCACATACAGGTGCTTAGAATCTCAGGGACACTTACTAGTTAGCTTTATTTGTTCAATAGGTAAGTTTTAAAAAGTGAGGGGTGAGATATGTACACACCTTTAATTCTAGTAGTGGGAGGTAGAGAGAGACGGAGAAGGATCTCTTAGTTTGAGGCCAGTCTGGTCTACATGTTGAATTCCAGGCCAACCTTTTCTCAAAAAATAAACCAGATTTAAACTTTGTGTGTTGCACATGTGTACACTAGGAATTGAACCCTGGACCTGAGCCCTTTTTGTAAAACGTAACTGTCCTGGCTGGGTCTGTGTCACAGGCTGGCTCCATAGGCTTTGACTCGTGTCGCTGTGAAATCGCCTTTTCCTGTTGTCGTAGCCCAGACTACTCACACATGCTCAGAGCCTGGTGTTTAGTTGTTCCTGCTCTGTATACAGACCACAGTTCAGAGCCTGGTGTTTAGTTGTTCCTGCTCTGTATACAGACCACAGCTCAGAGCCTGGTGTTTAGTTGTTCCTGCTCTGTATACAGACCACAGTTCAGAGCCTGGTGTTTAGTTGTTCCTGCTCTGTAGACCACAGTTCGTTCTGTGGAAATCAGGACAGCCTGGCGGGTGGCGGCGAAGCCACCGTGCTCCCGCCCTTCCTGCTCTTCAACACTTCTGGTGAGGCCATCCAGGCCCCGTCAGATACCACAGCCCCACATGCGCCCATGGTTATTGGAGTGGAGGAAGACAAGCGAGGGAAATATGGGGTGAAGCCGAGTTTGAACCTGTCACAGCCCTGCTGTGTGCATATGCATCATGGCTGCTTTAGGGAGGGGCTTCAGCATAGGAAACTTCCCAGATGGATCCTGTGTGTCTGGTAGAAGACACCATGCTGTGATTCCTAGGTATGGTGGAATGAGAGCACCCCAAGCTCTCAATTACTGGGGTTTCTGCCCCTTTCCAGCCTCAAAGCCCAGATCCTTTTAGGTGCAGGTGTTGAGAAGTTCCGGGTGGGTGGCCAGGTGACACTGCACTGATGACCCTGGGGCAGGGTCCTCAGAGCCTCGCTGCTGGCCTTGGCAGCCTCATATGCACCCCATTGAGCCCATAGGTATTTTCATTATATGCTGTAGAAAAGACCCAGAAGCATGCTGTGGACGTTCCTGGGAGCCAGGAACTAAATACCCATGAAACCCACATATACATGTCTAACTCTGATCACGTCCCTCTCTCGGCAGGCTGGAAGTGCACCTTGTGGGAGGCTTCAGTGATGATAGGCAGCTGTCACAGAAACTTACTCATCAGCTTCTTAGTAAGTTTGCCACCCCCTCCTAGTTTTGTCTGGTTTAAAAATAAAATAAAAAGGTGCCAGGCGGTGGTGGAACACACCTTTAATCCCAGCACTTGGGAGGCAGAGGCAAACAGATCTCTGTGAGTTCGAAGCCAGCCTGATCGACAGAGCAAGTTATGGAACAGCCAAAACTACACAGAGAAACCCTGCCTCAAAATAAATAAATAAATACATAAATAAGTGGAGCATAAAAAAGCTCTCTAGCAATCAGATGAAGCAGAGGCAGGAAGATCATGAGTCTGAGACCTGTCTACGCTGAAGATACAGCCATGTGGATGGGCTGTATAGACCATACAGAGTGTAGCATGGATCTAAATTCCCAGGTGCTGGTGGGATAGGGATAAGATATCCCCCATTTTTTTCCTTCTTTTCTTTTTTGGTTTTTGAGACAGGGTTTCTCTGTGTAGCTATTGAAGCCTGTCCTGGAACTCACTATGTACACAAGACTGGCCTTGAACTTTCAAAGATCCACCTGCCCCTGCCTCCCAAGTGCAGGAACTAAAGACATGAGCCACCACCGCCTGTCCAAACTACCCCCATTTTGACAGGGCAATGCTGTTGAAGCCCAGGCTGGCTGTGGCCTTGTGATCATTGTACCTCAGCTGAGAGAGAACTACAAACGTGTCAGAGATGCTCTTTTAAAACAGCAGTTGGTGGATGCTTGAGTACACACTCTGAGCTGTACAACTGTACAGAAATATTCTTTGTAATCTTCAGAAAATGAAAATAGCACTACTAATCTTTTCTGCTAAATAAGAAGAGACAGACGTGGTATATATTAATTATGAAAGAGGTATATGCACTGGAGCAGCCTGTCAGCAAGGAAACTGCACTGTGGCTTAAGCCCTTTAAAGGTTCACATCTGTTGACTCAGTAACTACCCGTCTGAAAATCCACTGTTAGAAAGTCATCTAAGGTTGCAGAAAGGCTGACAATATGGCTCACTGGGTAAAGGCTCTTCTCACCACACATGATCAGAGTTTGGTGTTTGGGACCTACATGATGGAAGGAGAAATCTAATTCTTGTATGCTGTCCTCTGATCTTCTCATGAGCTTCATGGCAAGGCATGCACGCGCACACAGAAGTATGTAAAAAAAAAACTTGCACAGAGATTTTGATTTAAAGATCAGTATTCCAGCAGTTCTGACATTAGGGAATAAATACCTAGTGTCCTGAGAAGAGTTACAAAGTGTCTAGAAGTTGTTACCTACTGAACCAGGTCTGGAGGTTCATGCTCACAGCTCAACATTTGGGAGAAAACTGAGGCAAAGGGTTGTTTGCTCTTAATCAGCCTGTTAACTCCATGGGGAAAGCCTGTATCTAATAAAAGCAACTGGGGCATGAAATTATATGGTGTGACAAGCATCGTCGTCTGTTATGAGCTCAGCTGTGCACTAATCTACAGTGGGGGGATGGGCATTCAGAACCTACTCTCTTCTGTTCCCTTGTCTAAAAGCATTCACAAAGTTTTTGCTCTGTTGGCTGGAAAGATGGCGCAGTGGTTAAGGGCACTTGCTGTTTTTTCAGAGGACCCAGGGTCAGTTTCCCAGCAACCACATGGTGGCTCACAACTGTCTGTAATACCAGTTCCAGGGGATCCTGTAACCACCATTCATATGGCACACATACAATGTAGGAAAAACATTTATACACACAAATATTCCTTTTGTTCTAATAGACTCAAGAAGAGTTGGTCTTCTCTTAGGACTCCACCTGATGTGGGTGCTGGGACCTAAACCCAAGTCTTCTGCAAGAGCAGAGTAAATGTTTTAAACCACTGAGTCCTCTCAGCCACCATGAGGCTTTTCACATTAGCCTATATTAATCACACATAACAACGGTTTACTTATGTGCATGTGGGCACTCAGGGCACATGCGTACCATTTAGTGTGAGTATGTTAGTCAGGATAACTCATAGGAATGGGCTTTCTCTCCTACCTGTGGGTCCCAGGGATTGAACTCAGGTTACAAGTGCCTCTACAGATTGAGCCTTCTTGCTGATTTAATCTCTACTACTCCCGCCCCCCTCCACCACCACCTTATTTTTGAGACAGGATCTCATGTAGCATAGACTAGCCTTGAACTTGAACGTGCCACCATGCCAGTTTCTGTAGTGCTAGGGCTCGAACCCATAGCCTCGAGTATGCTAGAGGATGCTAGGTAGTTATAGTATCAATGGACTATATCCCCATCCCTAATAGGACATTTTCATGTATATATGTAATGTATTTTGATCATATTTACATATCCGTTACTAATTTTTGAGGACTTTTTTGACATCAATTTTGAAATTCTAATTGTAGGTGAATTTGACAAACAAGATGATGACATTCACTTAGTGACATTATGTGTGACAGGTGAGTTCTGCTGCTTTCACCCATATGGATATAAGGGTTCAGGAAGGTTTTGTCTGTGCCCTTACTACAGCTCCCATCAGGGTAGAATTGTAGAAGACACTCTAAAGAGACTGTCCCCTCTGGATGACTTGTCCCCACCACTCCTTATCACTTTTCAACACCAGGTCCCACCCAGCTAATGGATGCTCATGCTGCTTCTACAGAGGCTCTGATGTCTGCTTTCTAGGCTGTTAGAGGTTTCTCTGTGCTCCTGGGAAGGGAGCGTGCTGGTGAATGCCCTTGTGTGGCAGAGGCTCTGCTAGTGGCCACGTGGGGCTCTGTACTGAGGTTTTTCCTTCACATGGACAAGAACAACTGTTTAGTGCTCTCACTTTCCTTCATTTTTTAGAATTAAATGACCGGGAAGAAAACGAAAACCACTTTCCGATCATTTATGGCATCGGTAAGTAGTGTTTGTATTAGAGGGCTACATGGTTTCCATGTGGCAGTCACTCCATCTGTGCTACCGCTGGTGGGTTGGGTCCTTGCTTCTATTTTTACTGTAACAAGTTAGGCAAGGGGCCTGACTTGACTAACCCTTAGCTGTAAGGTTGTTAATGTGTGGAGAAACTGTGCAGCATAGGTTATGACCACCCCACACCTACTCCTGCAGCCTAGTGTCACATGGGTGGGTAGTCAGGCACACTTTTCTCTAGCAAGTGCTCACGGCGGGGAAGTATGGGGTATTTGGATCTTTGTATGGGAATGAACTAAGGTTTTGATTTAGAATGAAGACTGTTGAACTAAAGGAAGCCAGTTCTGAGGCTGACAAATTGCAGAGGGCTTCTGGTGTGCCCATGGTGTTTAACTGAGTGGGTGGTGAGGGCACAGGCACTTCTTTATTCTGTCACTTTGCATAGCTCTAAAATAAGATGAAAGTCCACCAGCCTTACAGCAGTGTTTGTGCAAAGCTTTGAAACCACACGCCCTGAGGGCCCCAGTCTCTGGGGCTGGTCTTCCTGTGTTGCTACAGAGGCTTAGCACCTCAGTCTTTTTCTTCAGATCCCATTCTTTTCTGTTTCTGGTTCTTATGTATAGTGGTAGAAATGTGAAGTCTATTGCCAATTTAGAGTCACTCCCTGTCCCTTGCAGCTGTCAACATTAAAACTGCAGAGATTTACAGAGCTTCCTTTCAAGATCGTGGCCCAGAGGAGCAGCTTCGTGCTGCGAGAGCTTTAGCAGGAGGCCCGGTGAGTGGGAGCCCATCTTTGTGGGATGGGTAAAGAGGGAACACCAAGAGACTCAAGTTTTTAGAATGTTGGAAAGTTGTGGCTATCTCCTTACCAGGATTCAGTATTCAGTCCACCTCCTCATGGGTTAGAGGAATAAGGATCGAGTTTAGGTTCTCAGTGCCAGACACTAGCTCTCTGCCGGAAAGGCGGAGGTGGTAGCAAGAGCTTGAACCTATGGACAAAGGATGGCCTCTCCCATTAACCTTCCCACAGAGAGGACTGAGGCGGCTGGGGGTGGGGGATTGACAGAATCATGTATCATCTACACTTTGGACCTAGTCATCAGTAGTCTGGCGAGTCACTCTACAAACTGAGTTCCAGGAGAGCCAGGTCTACATGGAGAAACCTTGTCTCCGACCCCCTACCCAGCCCCAATGTTTAATTTCCTCGGTGTACTGTATTTTTCCTTATTTTTTGGTAGTGCCGAGGATGGAATAGAGGCATATGCAACGAATGGGCTATGCTGCTGAGCACTTCTAGCCTAGGCCCTTTTTAAAGCCTCAAAAGTATACAACTTTGTCCAGGTCTCTAGTATGTTTTTAATTAATTAAATCATTAATTTATTGTTTGTTTGTTGTTTTTTGAGACAGGGTTTCTCTGTGTTGCTTTGGAGCCAGTCCTGGAACTAGCTCTATAGATCAGGCTGGCCTCGAACTCACAGAGATCTGCCTGCCTCTGCCTCCCGAGTGCTGGGATTAAAGGTGTGCACCACTGCCCATCTTAAATCATTAATTTAAAAGAAGACTTATCCATTTGAGGAACAGGTAGAAGAATGTAAAATTCCCAGTGTGAGCCTGTTTTAATCCAACACTCGGAGACAGGAGACAGGTGGATTACTGTGAGGTACAGGCCAGCCTGGGCTTATGTGGCTCTTTAAAAAGATGCCAAACAGGATCTGGGGAGATGACTCAGTAGGCAAAGTGCTTGCTGTCTAAGCATGACCCACAGCACCGACGTAAGCTTGGTGTGCTGTGCATGCTTCCAGGCCTAGTGCTGGGGAGACAGAAGAATGATTGTTAGGGTTTGCTGAGTCTGTGGCTTCAACTCTAGTAGAAGACCCTGTCTTAGTTGGCAGAAACAACGGAAGACACAGGGCATGGACCTCTGGCCTCACATGTGCCAGCACCTCACACTGCCGCAAGCCCAGAGATCTGCTTGTTTGTGCAGTACTAACATTTCAGTAAGAGATCTGTTTCTGCCAGTCTTTTACCATTTTCTGGAGTCCTAATTTTGTTTGATATGGTCTTGCTATGTATGTAGCCTAGAGTATCTTGGAACTTGTGGCGAGTCTCCTGCATCAACCTCTATCAACTACTATGACCAGCTTGGTGGTTTTTCTTTTCTAAGACAGGATTCCATTGCAGCCCAAGCTGGCCTGGAACTTACTGTAGGATTCCTTTTGGTATTTAGACGACTATATTTCAGCTTGAGTACCCTCTCAAAGCTGAAAATTACCACTGGCATAAATTCGGGAATTCAAGGAATGGGTCTGTTGGTAAAATCAGTTTCTACAGAGCCAGTTGTGGTGGTGCACACGTCCCTGTTTCCCCACATTGTGAGGTGTGATAACAAGATGTGGAGTTTAAGCATTCTTGGCTATGTATTGAGTTCAAGGCCAGCCCAGGCTACATGAGATCCTTTCAAAAACAAAACCGGGGGGTGAGGTGTGGTGCTATACACTTTTAAGGCAGGCAGATCTCTCAGAGTTTGAGGCCAGCAGGGTCTACCAAACCAGATCCTGTCTCAAAAAACAAACAACAACAACAAAAAAGAAACCAAAAAACCCCAAACCTTTCTTTTATGCTTTTTGTGAGACAAGGTCACACTGTCATCCAGGCTGATCTTCTGCCTCAGCCTCCTGAGTGTTGAATGGCAGGTATCAGCTGTCATTCTTGGGCACCAGGCATTGTGAGCTTGTTTATGTTGCATGACTAGCTGCTTGGGGTAAGAGTGAGGAGGTGTGGTATTTTTGTAGCCATGAGGAGTACAGGCATTAGTCAGACCTGCTCACTGGACATGTGACCTGGGACCTTTCTCACCATCCTAGAAGAGCAGCATAGGACCAAACGCAAGGAAGGCATTTGGTGGTGGCAGCTTTGTTATTACGGGAGGTCAACATCTGCAGTACCAGCTAAGGGGACAGACTTGGAACTAGACTACAGCAGTGGTAGGGCAGTGTCCTTACAGCCTGTCATGGAAATGGTTCTTTTAGATGATTAGCATTTATGATGCAAAGACAGAACAACTTCGAATAGGCCCGTATTCCTGGACGCCATTTCCACATGTGGATTTCTGGTTGCAGCAAGATGACAAGCAGATACTAGAGGTGAGAATTTACAGGTTGGCTAAATCTTAAATCTCTGGACCCTGGTTTCCCCATTTGTAAGAAAAAAAAAAAAGGTTTAGACCAGCTAACAGCTGCTTCTCCTTCAGTGGGTGAGATTGGAGTTCTTTTGCCATTGACAGACTAAAATTTATGGCAGTGGGGGATTAGTACCATCCTGGCAGATGTTTGTATAGGCAAAGTAGTAAGCAATAAAACGTGTGTAACTCAACAGATGTACAGAGGTGCTGACACTGAGACTAGCCTGGTGAGTGTGTGTGCAGCCCAAAGCTACTCTGACGTTGTCATCCAAGTGGGGGAGGTGTGTAGCCTGGCCCCTCTCATGCCCACTGTCTTGTCTTTTCAGAACCTTTCTACTTCTCCTCTGGCTGAGCCCCCCCACTTTGTTGAACATATTAGATCTACCTTGATGTTTTTAAAAAAATTCCCATCTCCAGCAAATACACTGTTTCCTGGAAATAAAGCTCTCCTCTACAAAAAAAATGAAGATGGTTTATGGGAAAAGATCTCTTCTCCAGGGAGCTAACATCAAAGTTACTGAAGAACACAACTTTTTGGCCCAGCAGAGATTACTGGTGTTTTGGAATCTATGCCTGTGCAGCTTTACTTCTTCCTTGCTTACTGTCTTTCAAAATAAAATCTTATTTTGGCAAAGGCATTTGTTTTAGATCATTTTTTGCTTCACTACAAAGTAAGGAACAGAGGAGAAACCACTGGCCTTGCATTGAGAGACAGGTTGGTCAGGAAAAACCCAATCAGTGCGTGGTGGCAGGTGACTTATAAATCTTGAGTTCAAGGCCATCCTGTTTCACAGAATGAGTTCCAGGACAGTGAAAACTACTAAAGAAACCCTTTTGTTTAAAAACAAAAAAGAAAAAAAGGGAAAAGGAAATTCCAAGCAAAACTTATCAGCTCTAGGCAAGATGAAAGATTCAGAAACAAAAGTTGTTGCGCTTATTTACCTTCTTCAGTATGATTTTGAGACAAGCGTGGAGTGCCACATTCAATCTGAATCCCATAAAGTGAGAGAAACTTTTTACATATGATGCTACTAAGATGCCCAATTAGGGTTATGGAAGTTATTTTTTTAGGAACTGTTCTGTTACCTGATGAAAAGTAATGTTTACACTGAGCTCACAAATAGTAATCTCAAGAGCCTTTATTTAAGCCAGCATCAGATAGTGTCTCAAGGTAAAATTCTGTTGCAGCAAAACCAGGTAACAATTTCCAAATGTATAAAAAACATTTAAAAATCAATCTGTTAAAGGTGATAATTTACCCCTCCCCTATGTCACCTGCTATACTTCATTGCATCAAATAAACAGGGAAGACTATATTTAATCATTTGCACCCCAAAAAATGGAAAGATTGCATTTTGATAAGTGGCAACTGTCAAAAATCACATCAAATCAGTGTAATTATAGGCTTAATGTGGTATAACTAAGGCTTCCAACACTACAGTCCACCGGCCCACCACCTTAGCTTAGCATCTTCCATTGTTTGACCTTTAGGGACTAAAAAGGCACGGGGTGGGGCATTTTATGGTACTGCTGGTGATGCAGTACTTGGGAAATACAAATGGATGAGAATTAGGTGGCAAGTTCTTCCAGGCTTGTTAGCCTGGAAGAGGCAACTTCTCTGGTTCTTCCCAGAGCTGGGCTCAGGGTCAATAGAAGAGAAGCTGCAGCCAACCATGAAAAGCAGGTCAAAGGCTTGCTTGCTTCAGCCTCTACCGTGCTGCACAGCAGACGACAGTAGGCTCTTCATGGTGGTCTCCAGGGGGCTTTCTGTCCTAAATAGACCCAAGCACAGGGCATGCTGGGTGCCAACTTAAAGGCATTACCAGTGTTTAAAATATACTTAAATATGGTCAGGAAGAGATCTTACAGTTAGTTACTATTAACAGATGAGTCCTTAAATTTGTTTACAAAGAATGTATAAAGGAGAAAAGGTGCAGAAGGGACATTCTAGTGCCACAGCGCACATGTACACCATCCTTCCTAGGCTTCAGGTCCTACTGAAACCCATTTCCTGATGCCAACCAGTGAGGCAGACGTCTACCACAACCTGCCTGAACTACAGACCTAGTAAGACTGAAGCATGGAGGAGAACCTGGAGAGACACTATGCAGCCTAATCACGTTTAGGTTCAGAGAGATGAGAGAGAACAGTGTTTCAAGTGGAAGGTGCTTGAAATCCACATGTTGTCTCTGTACAAAGTATTTATAAGAAGAAAGGGTATGCCAAGGTTGGGCAGGCCAAAATAGTCAATTGTTGGTTTTACTTACACATAAAATAACTGCCCCCCCCATAAAGCCTGGTTTTCCAGCATGTTTCTGTGCAAAACTCCCAGTTTAGCACAAAGACAGAAATTTTTATCATACTAGCATGTGGCACAGTTCACATTTTCAATAAAACGTCATCTTCCCTGAAACAGTCAGTATAGGCGCAAGCCTAGTATTACTGAAGTTTATCTTAAGCGCTCCAGCCCCTCTACCTGTGGGTCACCATCTTCCGGATGCTGGGCCTTGTTCTGCAAGGTCTCAGTCTGTCTGGCCGTGGAGGCCTGCTCAGGGCAGTGGGTCTCTGGGCTGCTGTGCTCTAGCCCACTGCACAGCGGGTCCGCCTTTTCGAGGTCTTCAATGTGGCTGACTGAGCTGGTCTCACTCACAGCATCTGAGCCTCTCAGAGACCTTTTAAAAGGTTTCTGGCCTAGAGAGACAAGATGAACCATGATGAGACTGGTGGAGACATCCACAGACAAAGGTGCTGTGGTCCTGCATGGTCATTGATTTGGCAGGAATGCTGGAATTTTGGTTTGCACCTTAGAGGTGAGGCAGGAACTAAAGAAAACAATGACACCAAAATGCTCCCCAGGCCAGTGCTTCTGTGGTGCCCCTGACAGGAGTGAATATCTCAGTTAAAGTAATGCTTGCCTTTGGAGTGCCATGAAGACATTTCTTTGGAGCTAAATCTCAGGTGCCTAAATTGTGTTTCAGCGGAGGGAATGGAATTTTGGATTACAGAAAGGAACATAAGGAACAACAAATAAGGAGCCTCAGCAGCACTCCCAAAGTGGGATAGAATTGGTTTCCTTCTGTTAATGAAGGTGAACTGTGGAGCGGTTTAACCCACCTGGAAGTCTCTGTTTGCTTTGAGTGCCTGAAGGTGTTGGAGGCGGTGTCACTCCTGTACCTTGTACTTTGTGGACGTATGTGTATTCTGTGGATTCCAGAGAGCCTGTCAGGAAGAGAAAGGAATGGTAGAAGCTCCAGGCACAGCTATCCTAAGATGTCATTTGCCCTCAATTGGCTTTGTGTCTCAACCAGCTCAACCAGCCACTTGGCTTCCCCCTGACTGAACTGGAGCAAACCCACCCTGCAGTTGCTCATGTCTCTCCCCAGGCTCTTCAGCTCCATCAGTGTGTGCAGTGTGCTGGGACCCTCACTCAGTTGCTAAATGCACTTTAGCAATGAGCAGATGCTCCCATTAAAGGCTAAGGTCTGAGATATAAAATGTTCCTTGTTCATGATGTTTTGAGACAAAGTCCCAGAAAACCCTAATCCTCCAGCTTCATTCATTCTCCTAATGCTAGGATTACATCCTTCTGCCACTATAGCAGGAAACTCTAGTGATACCTTTGCTATCATGAGAATCTAGAGAAAGAACATCAAAATTTGGGAGTATTTCTCTTTTCTTTTTAAAATTATTTACATATATTTTAAAGATTTTTATTTATTTATTATGTATACAGTGTTCTATCTGCATGTGTGCCTGCAGTACAGAAGAGGCACCAGACCCCATTACAGATGGTTGTGAACCACCATGTGGTTGCTGGGAATTGAACTCAGGACCTCTGAAGAGCAGTCAGTGTTCTTAACCTCTGAGCCATCTCTCCAGCCCCCGGGAGTATTTCTTCTGGAAGAGCAGGCAGTGCTCTTAACCACTGAGCCATCTCTCCAGCCCCCGGGAGTATTTCTTCTGGAAGAGCAGGCAGTGCTCTTAACCACTGAGCCATCTCTCCAGCCCCCGGGAGTATTTCTTTGATAGGATAGGAAAGGATTCACTGCCACTAGTATCTCCCAACAAATTAGCAACATTGCCAGTCATTGGTTTAAAATACCTGTAGGGTCCCCTCTCAGAAAGAGCCATGTCCTAAACAAAGTACTCAGGAGGACTGCAGGAAACAACAGTCCTTATGCCAGTGTCCATGGTGCACTGTCCCCAGATGTGGGCCGGCTGGACAGGCATGTCCCTTTTCCAAGGAAGAGCAATGAGAATGCTATGGAGTGGCTGTTTTCTCACTGTTTCAGCAGAGACTGGGGGAGATGAACTGGCAGAGAATCCAGGGAGATATAAAAGTATGAAGTGTACTAGGAGATAAATGCATCTGGTCAAAACTTGGGAATAACAGATTTAGGCATAGACCAGTTGGAAGTCCTACCTGCTGTTAAGTTAAAACTTCTTCCCTTTTGTGAAGCTTGAACTGGAGAAAACCAATTCAGGACGGACCCTACTACAGGGATCTGCCGCAACACTCCCTGCAAAACATAAGCCTTGTTCAGGATAACCTGCTGAGCCTGCTCTGCCAGCATCCCAGCCTGGAAAACTTCAACCCTAGCCCTACCTCTTCCAGAAGTCGTTCCTCATTTGCCTTCTGTAGTTGAACCTGAGCCTCCTGAATTCCCTTCCGAACGACTTCTGTCATGTTCTCTAGAAGCTGCAAAACCAAAGAAGATACTGTTTGTCTAAGCTTCTTGCCCAGGGCCTAGAACTACTAACACAATCAATAGCATTGGTGACATTTTCCCACAAGTATATCAGTAGATGGAATTCTGCATTAAAAAACTTGAGCAAAAGTTAAATAGAAAATTAAACAGAAGATAAAAGCTCATGCAGGCACAAGCAGACAGAAATTCGTTGCCTGGCCTCATTTGCCAGAGAAGAGAAATAACTAGTTACATTCTAAATGTTTTATCAGTGAAAAGCACTGTTTAATGTTGAGAGAAAGTCAGAAGTAATAGCCAAGTCTGGGAAAACCCAAAGTCTAACCCACAGTGAACACAGCCAGCTCCCTGGCCTTTTTTCAAACCTCTTCATCCCCTCCCTACCCCAAAATGAATTGCAGCACATGCATCTCTGCTCTCATGCAAGGGTGGATTGGAGTCTGACCTCTAGCCTTGCAACTTTGTCTCCCATGCTACCAGACCAACAGAGGAAGGTCTGTTTCGGGTGGCGTGGTCCTTATCAGCCTTAGGATTCAGCTCCTTTTAGTAAGTCTCACCTCAGTGTACTGCAAATGTGAGCAAGTTACCCAAAAGCTCAGCTGCCCTAAGCTACAACATTTGCTACACTGCTTGGTTGTACATGGGTCTTCCTCCACACTACCTGGTGAGGTCATTGGGACAGCAACTGTGTCAAGGCCACTTAGCACTCCTGATGTCTGGCACAATACCTAGCTCTCAGGAAAGCAACATTCGGGAAAGAATGAAATGAACAGATATTCCCCAGTGTTATAGCACAAAACTTTAGAAAAGACATGAAACACTGATTCATCTTACAGACCCTTGAGTTTTCCTCCATCTCCCGGGCTGTCACTGCAATGGTCTCCACTAGCTCAGAAATATCCACGTCATCACTTGCCATGCCCACGTAGATGCAGCTCTTCATGCTTTTGTCCTCAGGACCTGGGGG